>JAODAL010056957.1:0-22970 GCA_025379985.1 Phyllomedusa bahiana
GAATAGGGTGCTGAAAAACCTGGGCTGACAGACCATTTTTCTAAATCCTTTAAGGTAAAAAGTTCAAGGAGGCCGAAACTTTCGAAATGCACTGGTGCGGTGCTTACCAGTGAATTCCATAAGCCCAAAAACACAGGCGGGGCGGGTTTAAACTTTAGACACCATTAAATCGCCAAAAACAATTTTTCATACATTCAGGGAAATTATACACTGAAAAAAAAGAGAAAAATTAAATTTTAATGCACCTATTTCCATACCGTCTCCCTTAGGGCGGTTCACACGGTTTAAAACCCGTAATTGGGACGGATTTCCCCCCAAATTTACGGCTTGGGAGAAAGGGGGCGGGGTGTGGGGCGGGGGCCTGCGGCTGGCCCCATAGTTTTTCATTATCCAGAGCGCGTATCCCCCGGGAAAATTAAACAGTCACTTTCTCCCCCCCCGGGGCGGATTCCCAACGGGGGGGAGGACGGAATCCTAGTTCTCTATGAGACGTGGATTACCGTAAAGGCCTGGGAGGGTTTCCACCTATTCAGCACATTACGGCGCCAAAACAGCTGCAACCCCGTGCCCAAAATAACCGGAAGGCCCTTTAGATTTGAGTCAAATCTGACATTGACCCAAAGGAAATCGCAACACCACTAATTGATCCTTTCAATCTCACAGGCAGCTGAACCCTGTCCTTTTGGAGCCATTCTAAAGTTCTGCAGCACCAGTGACTTTTTTGCAAACTCTTAGTTTATCATCATTATTTTTTTTTTCTTTTAAAAATCTTGAATCCTTAAAGGGAAATAAAAACATTCCCTGTCTGGGACAAGAGATCGGGCGCACTTTTAAATGAAAAAAGCAGTTCATATTTTTTGCTTTTTGCAAAATTTTTTTTGGTTAAAAGTACGGGGAAAGAACATTTTATTTTCAAACCATTTTGCAAAAACAAAAATTTAAAATTGCATTTTTTTGTCAACACAACAGCATCGACATTGTACTTTTCCCCAGAAGCCCTGTTACAGGATGCACGATACATTTCAAAAACCTTGTGGGCCCACTGGAATTATTGTTACTTTAAAAGTTATGTGATGTTTTTTTATTGCCGCACCTACAGTTAATGCTGCCATTTTTTTTTCTCCTTTTGTTTTCAATTATTTGTTGTGTGATCCTTCTAGGGTAAAATGGTTTTCTTGACTTTTCAATGCGTTTTCTTTTCTCACACCACATGCAGAAAAATTAACTCTTGAAGCTCTTGGACATTTTTATAATCTGTTATCGGCGACCTCGTGGATGCAGCAGAGTTTCCCTCGACGGTGACATCCATCCCATCTTTTCTTAGATCACATCAAAACCATTGAAAAGCAGTGAAAAAGTTGAGATAACTTACTGTGATATCATGGTGCATTATCTCTCAAGTTTACCTTCGCTAAACCTGTAACATTTCTAGCTTTTCCTATGAATAAAATACATGCACGCAGGGAATTACAGTGGGTACGGAAAGTATTCAGACCCCTTTACATTTTTCACTCTTTCCTTCACTGCAGCCATTTGGTGAGATCCAAAAAGTTCATTTTTTGCTCATTAAGTTGGGTTTTGTATCATTTCATTAAAGGGCCTTCAGAATAAGGGACGGTGAAAAACATGCAACTTTGGCAATTGGATGTCATTTGCAGAGCTGTCTTGTTTTCACTGTCTCCCTTATCTTCTGTTTCTGTAAACACAGTTCACCAGTGGCGGTCGGATTCCTCCTCCTGTCCTGTCCTTGGCTGCCGGCTCTACTAATTACAAATTTTGTCTGGCCCCCCGGTCGGATTCACGGGAGCGCGCATTCCTCATCTCACTCACTCAAGTAAGGACCAGCAGAATTTCACTCTGCACAAGCCAGAAGAAACACAATAACCTGCAGGCTTCTACAATCAGAAAACAGCAAAAAATGTGCCTTGATACCTGCTTCTCTCACTCAGATTAAGGGGCCCCAGCAATTTCACCTGCACACCCAGCAGAACACACTGCAGCTGATTCTACAATCAGAAAACAGCAAAATTGTGCCATGGTGCCTAACTCTCCTGCATAAAACGAGAAACTGTGCCCTTCTTAGGAACTGGGTTCAACGTAACAAACCTCCAGCGGGGAAGGAGAAGAGATCATAGAAGACTGAGTTCATAGAAGACGGTCTAGATTGAATGCAGGTATGTGGTATTTAAACAGCTCTTACAAAATAAGACTGCAGGGAGAGGAACAGTGAGATGTGGACTCAGACAGAGAGGGGGGGGGACAGGGCTTGGGAGCCAGCATGAACAGTGAAGGGGTGGATGATGTCAGCTGGGAGGGGAAGAAACGCCCCTGGATTTGTAGAGCTGAGAAATTTAAAATACTTTGAAACACACGAACTGAAGAAGCGATACATCCCCTTCAACTCCTTAACCCACCTGGACGTATGGGTGCATCCAGATGGCGTTAAGGAGTTGTGTAGTGGGATCGCAGCCGAATCCCGCAACACAGTCTCGGGTGTTAGCGGCTAATTGCCGCCAACACCTGGCTTTTATGGTGCCCCCCGCGCTGTTTAACCCTTTAGACGCCGCAGCAAGGATGGCCGCGGCGTCTTAATCAATGAGAAAAGGTACTGCGTACCATTCCTCGCTTCAGTCGGAGCCCCTGCGGTGTAATCGCAGGGTTCCGATCTGTGAACATGGCAGCTGGAAGCCTTGTGAAGGCTCCCATCGGTGCCATGTTTTCATTTGCCCCACTTCTGGCCCCAGGCAGGAAGTGGGGTAACCGCCATCTTGGTACACCCTTATGCATTGTCTATGCAATGCATTAGGCTATGTAAATGATCGCACCCCCTAGTGGTGAAACGCCCTAGGGGGACTCCAAGCTAAAGTTAAAAAAAGAAAAAAAAAAAGGTTTTAAAGTATTAAAAAAAACATTGAAAGCTCAAATCACCCCCCTTTTCCCATTTTACAAATAAAATAAATAAAATAATAAAAAAAGTTACACATATTTGGTATCGCCGCATCCGAAAAAGTCCGATCTATTAAAATATAACATTTTTTATCCCGTACGCTGAAGACCATAGAAGAAAAAAAATTCCAAACACCAAAATAGCGGTTTATTTGGTCATTTCATGTCCTATAAAATTTGGAATAAAAGTGATCAAAAAAGTTGCATGCGTTCCACACTGCTAGCAATAAAGAGTACACTTCAGCCCGCAAAAAAATGCATCCTCACTGATGTCCGTAGGTGTTAGTACAAAAAAGCTATTGGTCGCAGAAAATGGTGCCGCGGTGCAGCAAAGTTAGAAAGTGATTGAAATTTTTTACGCCACTAAAACATAACCGAAACCGTACATGTTTGGTATTGGTGGATGCGTATCAACCTGTAAAATACAGATAATACATTATATTTACCGAAGATTGAATGCTGTAAAAGCGAAACATTCGCAAACATGGCGCATAGAAAGTACATCTTGTCCCACAAAATAAAAGCCCTTATAGGTCTATGTAGGTGGAAAAATAAAAACGTTATGGCTCTGGAAAGGTGAGGAAGAGAAAAATAAAGAGTAATCATTTTTTTTCTTTGGAGGAATTAAGGAGTTAATGTACACTCTGCCCACCTCCCATCTTGAAATGAAAAAAAAAAAGAAATTTATATATTTTTTCAAATTTTTTAAACAAGAAAAACTGAAATCTCACATAAACTTAAGTATTCAAACCTTTGTCAGTATTGAGTAGAAAAACCTTTTGACTAGTACGCCATAGTGTCTTGGAATGATCAACAAGTTTTTCAACCTGGTTTTGGGGTCCTCTGCCTTTCCTTGCAGTCCTCCCAGTTCCCTCAAGGGATAGTAACATTGGTGGGCAAACTTTTTAAAGTCTCCCCAAAAGGTCCTATTGGGTTTAGGTAGGGCCTGGCGGGGCCAGTCAAGAATGGGCACAGAGTTGTTTAAGCCCTTTTTATTTTGCTTGTGCTTAGGGTCATGTCTTTTTGGAAGATGAACCTTCGGCCCCAGCGGGGTCCAGAGCTCTGGAAGGGGTTTTCACCAGGATATCTCGTACTTGGCCGCTTCATTTTTCCCCTTCAATTGCAACCTCTCCTGCCCTGCCCCCATAGCATGTTCCTGCACCACCATGTCTCACTTTTGGGGTTTTTATTGAGCAGGTGATGAGTAGAGATGGCGAATTTTCAAAAATTGATTCGGTACTTCCCCAAAAATTTTCCGAAAAAATTTTCTTTTCGGTTGGAATATTTCGGGAAAAATCGCTTTAAAAAGCACTATTTCCAGGCTGCACAGACTGCAGGAGCTGATAACATTGTGCCATGTTTTAAATTCAGAGGGAGTTTGGTTTGGTCTTCATAAAATGTTGTGTTTTAGTATGACACGCCATGACTGCCGCCGCTCTTAGAAAAGCTTCACTAAAAAATTTCCCGAGCCTTAAGAGGGGAAAAAAGACCAAAAAATGAAAAGGGAAAGTAGCCTGATAAAGTCATGCCCGGAAAACGGGGAAAAAACAACTGAGGCCCGGTGGCAACATTAGTGACAGGTGGGGACGGCAGCAGCCAAGCACATAGGTCAGAGAGTGACACAATGACATTCTGGGGGGGGCAAAACAGGGAGGCCCCAGAGTGGCACAATGACACAGTGTGGGGGTCACGGCAGCAGCAGCATGGGTCAGGAGTGGACAATGCATTTTGGAGGTGGGAAAAACAGGGAAGGCACAGAGTGGCACAATGCCAGAAGTGGGGGTGATGGGAGCACCACACAGCAGCATGAGGGCGAGGGGCCAATACAAGTTGGAGGGCCGGCACAGCCACAGCAGCAGCAGAGGGCAGAAAAAGGGGACAATGACATTTAGAGGGGGAAAACAGTATAGCCAAGAGTGGCACAATACGAGACTGGAGGTGACGGCAGCAACACTGAGGGCAGAGAGTGGCACAATGAACTGTGGTTGACGGCATCAAAAGCAGCACCATGGGTCGAAGGGGGACAATGACAGGTGTGGAGGGGGGGTGGCAAAACCCGTCCCTGGGAAAGATGGTTTGTGGAGATGGGGAAACTGGCAGCAAGTGTGGAAACGGGGGTGGCGGGATCAGAATATGCTAGGCAGGTAGTTTGAACCCCGACGTCGGCTGATGTAGTCTGATGCCTAAGGGATTTGGGTGTGGAAAACCGGCCCAATCCACCTGATTCAATTTACAAAGGGCAGTTTCCACATTCCCGTGGACAAGCGGGTTCTCCTTGGGGAACGAGGCCCCCACCGCACTAACACCGCTTTGGCCACACTATGGCCGGACAGGACAGCTTTCCACTGCAAAAATCGGGGAAATTGCGGCCCCACTCCAGTTTGGCTGCCCATGCCAGCTGACCTTCTAACTGGGGGGGGTAGAGTGCTCTGGACCGAAGATGATGGCAAAGAGAAACAATCCCTTTGCAGAGGTGGGGGAGCCTTGACTGGCTGCAATGGCATCAGCCACTGGGGGCTGTCTGCTGTTGCTGCGGCGGCTGGGTAACCCCCACATCGGGGCCCGGTTCCCCAGGCCACCGGAGGGACGCTACATGTGTTTAAAGCAGGGCCGTTACCCCCTCCCCGTTCACTTTCTGCCCACAGATTCTTCATATACCCATATTCGGCTCCCCCGGTGTTTAGCAAAAAACTGCCCCACCCCAGGTACCATTTAAACCCCCAAAAGTCCCTTCTGATGACATGCCGTACTGCCCGTGACCCTGTGCCACTACTTTCTTGGGCCTGCAAGGGGTTTTCTACCCCGTGGCCGTTGGCTCCCTGACCTCACACTGTGTTACCCTGCTGATTTCTGGGACACCCCCCACCTTTGCTGGCTGCGCCCGCTCCCTAAAGGGCCCCAAGCTGACGCCCTCTTCTCCTGACGATGAGAACCCCTTTGCTTAAACCCGGCCCCCCAAGGGGTTTGGGGCTACACATCATCGTTTTTTTTTTTTCATCGCCAATGCTGTCCTCATCCCAGTTTTGGGTAGGGAGGGGGCGGGGACCCCTCAAACTTGCCCTCCCTTTCCCACCTCACACTAATACTTTGCCCCCCTACTGAAAGAAGCGGGGGATTTTGGCCCCTTTTTCCCTTCGCTGCCAAGTAGCTGCTGACTGTCTTCCCCCTTCCCGCTTTTTAAAGGGCCTGACCCCAACCCACTTTGTAGTTTCCTCTGGTGGGGGAAACCCTTTTGGGAAAGAAGGCAGGTTGGGGAAAAGGTAAAGACCCCACTGACCCGCACCGGGGGGACATCCCAACTATGGGGGGGTTTTCTGATTTTCCCCACTGACCCCTTGGCTGGGGTTGTCAGATTCATCGGGGGAAGGGGAGGGACCTAGTCAACCAACCCAAGAACCATTGGGTTGTGGTCGCCACGGGTTAGAGGGGCTTGGGCTTGGGCCTTCACCGAGTGACCCCGGGTTGGGGACGTCCCCTTGCTGTGCTGCGCCCCCTGGGTTGCTGGGAAATTGTTTGTGCCACCCCCTCGCATTGAAGACCCTTTCCACCTCTCTGTCTAAAATTTCGGTTTTTTTCAAAAATAAACAGCCCTTTGTTTGATGAAGTATTATAAAATGATAAATACACACCCTGAAATTTGGGAACCCCAAAGTAAAACCAACTAACAAGTTTGGGGTCCCTTTGGGAAAAAAATTTTCGTCCCAAATGGGGTTTACTAAGTATAACTGCAGAAAAATATTAGTTAACCCTTGGATGTAAATTTTTTTCAAAAGAAAAAATTTTCTGCCAACAAAATTAAACCCCTTTTTTAGCGTGTTAAAACGGGGTTTATTTTTCGGAACAAAAAACAGAAAATTTTAAATTTAAACCCTTTGGGTATGAATTATGCACAGGCAAAATTTTTTCTTTGGCGGTGAAAAAGAACTTTTTTTTATTAAAAAAAAACACAAACAACGCTTAATTAACCCCCCGGGTCTAAATTGTCAAAAGAAATGAGCAACCCCAAAAAATTTCCAGCTTTTTAGTGGGTTAAAATGGGGTGTATTTTTTTGGGGCACAAAAAAAAAAGAAAAGTTGTAATTTAAACCTCGGGTTTTGAAAAATTTTGCTACAACAAAATTTTTTTTCTTTGGCGGGGAAAAGAACGTTTTCCCTTTTTGTGACCACAAAAGCAGAAAAAACCTTAAATTTAAACCCCTGGGTCTAAATTGCGCAAAAGAAATGAGCAACCAAAAATTACCAGCTTTGTAGCGTGTTTAAAATTTGGGGTGTATTTTACGGTTTTAAAAACAAAAAGAAAAAATTTTTAATTAATCTTCGGTTTTTTAAAATTTTCTTTCAGGCAAAAATTTTTCTTTGGGGGTGAAAAAAAAACTTTTTTTTTAATGGGCCCCAACAGCAGAAAAAAACGCTTAACCCCCCGGATCTAAAATTTCGCAAAAAAAATGAGCAACCAAAAATTAAAAATGGGATTTGGGGTTGTAAAAAAAACGGTTTTTCCCCTTTAAACTGAATACAACAGGAAAAGGCTTAGAAAAACCCTTTGGGTATTTTAATTGCCCCAAGAACGAGCAGATAGCATTTTAAAAGGGTTTTAGCCATTGGCCCCAATTGGAAATTCAGTTCCAATTTCCCCACAAAATCAAAAATTAAACGCCAAAAGAACAGTCCTTTAGACCCAAAATTTGACACCCCCCCAAAAAACGTGTAAAAAAATCAGTCTTTTTGTATCAGATATCATAAGCACCCCCGGGGAGCACCTTCCCCTTCTCGTACAGTGAGAGCGGGATGAGCTCCCCGAAACGCGCCCGGACTTTTTTAGTGGACCACCAAAAAGTCCAAAAGAAACCCCCCGTTCTGATTGGCTTCATCTCTGCACATGTCATGTAGGCTTTCGTCCTTCTTCCTCCCAGACCCTTTTTTGCCCAAAGTAACGGCAAAGTGCTCGCAGCCATTTTATCAATTAAAAACAGGCTTCATTTTCCCCCCCAACACCCCCCAAAAATTTGGGCTTCGTTTAGAATCGAAATTTTTTCCCGAAATTCTAAAAAGGGAATTTTTCCCCTTTGTTAAAACAATTCCTAAATTTTCAATCTCTAGTGATGAGCAGTGCCTGGTTTTCTCCACCGCTTCAAATTAACACCAAAAAGTTCAATCTTCTTCTCATCAGACCAGAGAATCTTATTTCTCATAGTCTGGGATCCTTCATGTGCGGCTTTCCTATGTCTTGCACTGAGAAGAGGCTTCCATCGGCCGCACTCTGCCATAAAGCCCCGACTGCTGGAGGCTGCAGTGATAGGTGACTTTGTGGAACTTCCTCCCATCTCCCTCCTGCATCTCTGGAGCTCAGCCACAGTGATCTTGGGGTTCTTCTTTACCTCTCTCACCAAGGCTCTTCTCCCATAATTGCTTAGTTTGGCTGGACGGCCAGGTTGAGGAAGAGTTGTGGTTGTCGTCGTCCCAAACTTCTTCCATTTAAGGATTATGGAGGCCACTGTGCTCTTAGGAACTTCAAGTGCTGCAGAAATTTTTTTGTAACCTTGGCCAGATCTGTGCCTTGCCACTATTCTGTCTCTGAGCTCCTTGGACAGTTCCTTAGACCTCATGATTCTCATGTGCACTGACATGCACTATGAAACTGTGAGGTCTTATAAGACAGGTGTGTGCCCTTTTAAATCAAGTCCAATCAGTTTTAAATTTAAAAACAGTCGGACTCCCAATGCAGGTAGAACCATCTCAAGGAGGGTCAGAAGGAAATGGACAGCATGAAGTTAAATATGAACTTTACACCAAAGGTCTGAATACTTATGACCATGTGATATTTTAGATTTTTTTTGTTAATAAATTTGCAAAAATATCTACATTTCTGTTTTTTTTCTTTCAAGATGGGGGTTGCAGAGTGTACATTCACGAGCAAAAGAATGAACTTTTTGGATCTTACCAAATGGCTGCAATGAAACACAGAGTGAAAAATTTAAAGGGGTCTGAATACTTTCTATACACACTGTATGTAAACATACTGTATATCTACAGTATCCACACTATAAATATGGTGGTATTGACATGGAATTCTCACCTGATGTTGGCAACAACCCAACCAATCCACACAGGCAAAGAAAGCAAACCATCAATGTTCAAAAATTATGTGAAATAATGAGAAATGACACAGGGAAGAAGTTTACTGAAACATATTTAATACTTGGTACAAAAGCCTTTGTTGGTGATGACAAGACGCCTTCTGTATAGAGAAACCAGGTGTAAGATAGGTCATTCAGCACAGCGTTCCAGATCCAATTAAAACCAATTTATTGGATTTTATCAGTAAAAACATCACTCATTTATGGAGCATCCAATGCCAAATTTTATCCTGTTATTTCTAGGGCTCAATCCATGGATAGATTTTAATATCTAGTGGAGCATGACTTGAGGTCTCTGTATGCCAACACCACCGCTGGTTCCCCCTTTAATTTGACTTGGTGGTGATGAACAAAAGTGATCACTATGAATGCATGCAATATTTACTGCTCGATATCAGAGCAACAAGTCACTCATCACAAGGTCTATCAGTTCTACCAGACACAGTAGTGGAGGCAGCTCGTAGGCTTCGTAAGAGTGAGGTCACAGACATCTATGCAAGCACCGGGCAACATGCATTACACAGGTCTGGAATGATGGCCCGAAATAAGGGGCAGAAGCCTCGTCTTCAATCTCGTTATAAGTAGCGTTGGCTCGAGTTTGCAAAAAAGTATGAAAAATGGAAGATTGGAAACGGGTGATTTGGAGTGATGAGAGGGAAGTCAATAGAACGGGCTCTGATGGGGGCGAATGGGTTTGGAAGAATCAAGGGAAATGGGGCTAACGGATCAAGAAATTGAAGGAACGGTCAGGTTCGGTTGAGGAAGCCTGAGGATATGGGCGAGTTTCACAGTCAAAGACGTTGGATACTTGACCAGGGTGGATGTTGATATCAATGCTGAACTATATGCAAGTGTCCTACAAGATGAGTTACTTCATACACTCGAGTACTATGGGGATGAAAAGGACGATAGTGTCCAGCAGGACAACGACCTGAAGCAGATGTCAAGGTCGGAGAAGGAAGGGTTCAGTGACAATGAGGTAGAGTTTCTGTATTGGCCTCCACAGTCCCCAGACCTCAACCTAATCCAACACTTGTGGGTAGAGTTGAAGAAAAAGCTGTATTCGTACCCAAGTCCAGTCTGCACCAACATTGGAAATGTGTAAAAGAGACCTATGATCAGATTTTGGTCAAGACTTGCGTGAATCTGATCCAGAGCCCAGAAGGATTCAGGCAGTGCTGAAAGTCAAAAGGTGGATTTACCAAATACTAACAAAATAATAAAATTTGAACTTTAGCTTTTTAGGAGCAAAACAATAACAAGAATCTTCAAAACTAAGAATCTGCTAAATATGTGTGCATATATACTATATATATATATATATATATTATATATATATATATATATATCAATATATATATATATATATATATATCTATATATATGTATATATATATATAGTATTATATATCATACTACTTGTGTGTGTGTATTTTGTACTGTATATAGTTTGAATATATTATATCTTTTCATGGGACAAACACTGAAGATATGGCACTTTGATACAATGTAAAGTAGTCAGTGTACAGCTTGTATAAAAGTGTAATTTTGGTGCGCACTCAAAATAACAACACACAGCCATCAATGTCTTAACTACTGGCAACAAAAGTGAGTACACCCCTAAGTGAAAATGGACAAATTGTGCACAATTTGCCATTTTCCCTCTATAGTGTCATCTGACTTGTTAGTGTTACAAAGTTTCAGGTGTGAATGGGGAGCTAGTGTAATAAATGTGGTGTTATCGCTCTAACACTCTCTCATACTGGTCAATTGAAGTTCAACATAGCACCTCATGGCAAAGAACTCTCTGAGGAACTGAAAAAAAAAAAAAAAGAACTGTTGCTCTACACAAAGATGGCCTAGGCTATAAGAAGATTGCCAACACACAGAGCTGCAGCATGGCGGCCAAGACCATGCAGCGGTTTAACAAGACAGGTTAGAACAGGCCTCGCCATTTTCGACCAAAGAAGTGAGTGCATGTACTCAGCATCATATCCAGAGATTCTTTTAAAAATAGACGTATAAGAGCTGCCGACACTGCTGCAGACTTTACAGGGGCGGGGCTTTCCAGCTGAGCTCAGAGGAGCAGATTGGGTGGGGCTTTCTAGCTCAGATGGGAGGAGCAGACCGGCGGGGCGTTCCTGTACAGCAGATAGAAGTGGGGGGGGGCTTTCCAGCTCAGCTGGGAGGAGCAGAGGGGCGGGACTTTCCAGCTCAGCTGGGAGGAGCAGGGGGGACGACTTTTCAGCTCAGCTGGGAGGAACAGAGGGCGGGGCTTTCCAGCTCATATGGGAGGAGCAGAGGTGACTGGGCTTTCCAGCTCAGCTGGAAGGAGCAGAGGGGAGGGTCTTTCCAGCTCAGCTGGGAGGAGCAGAGGGGAGGGGCTTTCCAGCTCATTTGGGAGGAAGTGGCTGGAGTTTGCATATAGTGTACATAGCAACTATAGCTCCACCCACGAGGCTGGTGAGGAGAGAGATCCAACATGGTAATACTATGTGATATACCAGTGTGTATAAGTAGTTCACACTCCGTATATTGGCGGGTAGTTACTGCTCACCTTTAGCTTTCCTCCATTATGCGTTCTTATTTTTTCTGGGTTCTCACACGACTCCTTTAAAGAAGTGTTCGAAGAGGCTTGGATTCAATAATTTTGTGGTTTTTAGGTGCAGCCCCAGATGCAGCTGGTTAGAATGATACAATTGCTAAAAGGATTGGTAGATGGAGTTCAGATAGGTTTAAATGATCTGTTAGACCAGAGTTGGTGTTGAACTTGGATCTGTCTTGACTGATGATTTTCATGATCTCTTTCCCAGGTAACAGGAAAACTTTTATTTGGATCCTGGGTCATTCTTATGTGTCTTGGGCCCAGAAGAGAGCAGCAGCAGCAGAAGTAGCAGCAGTTTCTGTTCTTCAGGGTGTGATACAAGTTGGGTAGGGAGTTAGTGGTCCTCAATGGTCGAGTGCAGATTCCTTCATTAAGGAGTTGTTATTGGAAAAGGCGGCTCCTGATATTTTAGTGCTTTATGTGGGGGGTAATGACTTGGAAAGGTGAGAACATTAGATTTATGGTCTATGGTTTATGGTTATGAAAATGGATTTGTTAGGTCTTAGAAAAACGCTGTCAGGCGCGTCTTAAGTATTTTCGGCGATAAATCCCCAAATGAAGATGTTTTTGGAGGCAATAGACAAGTTATTTTGTAGGCAATTAGAATTGGAGGGGTTTTCTCCAGGGTTTTTCTGGCTAGAAGGCATTCAATTGTTTGAAATTAGTTTGGACTTGTTTAATGTAGGGATTCAAAATATGGTTGAGTTGGCCTAAGAAGAAGTGGGAGCCCTTCCACCATCCTGTAGACAATATGGGAGGGGAACACACAGGAACAACATTCCCCTAGAAATGGCCCCTTTAAGGTTGCCATGGTAGTGGGCAGTGAAGGAAGTGAGGGGAGGAGTCTAAGGTGAGAAGGGCTGACAGATGAGTGGATGTATGAGTTGGTTACCAGTCAATATCATGCTCATGTTGGCGGCCGGTGAAAACGGTCAGGAGGCGGCAACTGCCGGGCTGTGAGGGAGTGATGCCAGCACTGTTTCTATTTAGACTCTGGCATCATGGGTCAAGTTGTTGGTGCAACATCAGTTGGCGCGGCATCAGTTTCTGCAGCAATCATGTGGTGTGACATTGGTTGGTGCAGCATCGGTTTCTGCAGCATCAGTTGGTGCGGCATCGGTTTCTGCAGCATCAGTTGGTGCGGCATCGGTTTCTGCAGCATCAGTTGGTGCGGCATCGGTTTCTGCAGCATCAGTTGGTGCGGCATCGGTTTCTGCAGCATCAGTTGGTGCGGCATCGGTTTCTGCAGCATCAGTTTGCGCTGCATCAGTTTCTGCAGCATCAGTTGGTGCGGCATTGGTTTCTGCGGCATCAGTTGGCGCAGGATCAGTTTCTGCAGCATCATGTGGTGCGGCATTGGTTGGTGCAGCATCAGTTGGTGCGGCATCGGTCTCTGCAGCATCAGTTGGTGCGGCATTGGTTGGTGCAGCATCAGTTGGTGCGGCAGTGGTTTCTGCAGCATTAGTTGGTGCCGCATTTGTTTCTGCAGCATTAGTTGGAGCGGAATTTGTTGACGCAGCATCGGTTTCTGCGGCATCAGTTGGTGCGGCATCGGTTTCTGCAGCATCAGTTGTTGCGGCATTGGTTGGTGCGGCATTGGTTGGTGTGGCATCGGTCTCTGTAGCATCAGTTGGTGTGGCATCGGTTTCTGCAGCATCAGTTGGTGCGGCATGGTTTCTGCAGCATCAGTTGTGCGGCATTCGGTTTTGCAGCATCAGTTGGTGCGGCATTGGTTTCTGCCGCATCAGTTGGAGCGGCATCGGTTTCTGCAGCATCAGTTGGTGTGGCATCGGTTTCTGCAGCATCAGTTGGTGCAGCATTGGTTGGAGCGGCATCTGTTTCTGAAGCATTACTGGGTGCGGCACTGGTTGGCGCGGCATCGGTTTCTGCAGCATCAGTTGGTGCGGCATCGGTTGGCGCGGCATCGGTTGGCGCAGCATCTGCAGCTTCAGTTGGTGCGGCATTGGTAGGTACGGCATCAGTTTCTGCAGCATCCGTTGGTGCGGCATTAGTTTTTGCAGCATCAGTTGATGCGGCATTGGTTTCTGCAGCATCAGTTGGCGTGGTATCAGTTTCTGCAGCAATCATGTGGCGTGCCATTGGTTTGTGCAGCATCAGTTGGCGCAGCATCGGTTTCTGCGGCATCGGTTTCTGCAGCATCAGTTGGTGCGGCATCGGTTCACGTGGCATTGGTTGGTGCAAGGGGTGCAAGGAGGTATAGAGTGGGCTGAATTTTCCACGGTGGGGAGGGAGAAGAGTAGGAGGATGGCGGCGCTATACGCCTTATTTGCCTCTGGCGCCAGAATACCTTGGGCGACATGTATGAATTCGAATGCGTACTTTTTTTTTACTTGGTGCCAACACCACAGTTCTAAATAGATATAGAAGAGTGAGATAGACAGATTTTTGGCGATCAAGACTTAGTGCGCCAATTGTATGGGCATGAGTTAATGTGCAACTTGGCCACTAAGCTCTATGTAATGCGCCAAAAATCTGTCATATTCTACACTCTCTATATCTATTTAGAACTGTGGTGTTGGCACCAAGTAAAAAAAAAGTACGCATTCGAATTCATACATGTCGCCCTCTTAATGTTTCAATGCTCAGATTATGAGATTCTGAGAGAGTAGAATACGACAGATTTTTGGCGCATTAAATAGAGCTTAGTGCGCCCATGCAAAGTTTGGCGCATTAAGCTCTATGTAATGCGCCAAAAATCTTCATACTGACGTATTCTACACTCTGGAGAACTGGAGTGTCGGCGCCAAGTAAAAAAAAAGTACGCATTCGAATTCATACATGTCGCCCCTTGTCCGAAGTCCTGCTTATTCTATTTTGGCAGCTTCCTCCCATCAGGGCTGGTGTTTAGTAATATCTGGACTTGTTATTCAGTTCCCATCCTGCCTTATTTTTGGCTTACATGGTCTGCAGGAAAGGAATGTTAGGGATGACAAACCGAGAACAAGTATCAAACCTATGTTACTGAGATTATCCACTGTCACTGATTAGATTTCTTTTGGTTTATTTTTTAGTTAACCTTTGATATCATTGATGTAATAGGCCAGGATCAGAGCATTCATTTCTATAGGACATAGATGTCACAAGGTCTTCTATCACAAAATGCTGCTTTTCCCTTCACTTGTTCTAATTTCTCCGTTTTTCACACCTGTTTGCAGATATTTGGTTTTGCGACTGAGTTTGACATTTTTGCTTATTTTGTTGCCAGAAATACTTTATTCCACCGTCCGGAAGAAGCAGCGGGTGAAACGAAAGAACAGCTACCTATCCTTCACACTTTGACATGGCAGCAGAGTGATACAGATGGACAGGAACACGCCACATGCAGCAAGCTGGCACCTACCTGCGAGCAGGGAAGACGCCTGCAAATTACTACGAGGGCTCATCAACACCTTGATGTTATTTTGCCTAAATGGTGATTTTTAAGAAAAAATTATTTTTTCAGTCTAAAAGTTGTTTGCTAGGAAAAGATAGTAATGGACAGTGCATTCCTGGGTTTCTCTAAAGCTATTGTATCAGTAAATCATCAGGTTATACGCTGTACATTTGTGACATTGGAAATTTCTTCATATGTTTTTGTGTTAAAAAGTATAGAAAGCAAATGCAAATTTTGTATTTATGCTGCATGTATCTAACAGATTAAAATAACCTATTGCCGAGAAGAAACAATATATGGTATAAGGTGAGCAGAGTTCAATATAGAAATATTAGAAATACTTATAAATTCAAGGTAGAGCAGATGAATTTAATTTTAGTTCCATAATTCAGAGCAAATCTGTGGAATAGAATTTGCTCTTTTATCTTAAATGCTGTAGCAATTTATGTTAATTTGTTGATAAATATCCTGAGGGCGGCCATATTGGCACACTTCCTTCCTGCATTGGCTGCATAGATAAAAAAAATGCATAATGAGTCAATGTATATTGTGCTTTAACAAAACCTCTTTTACTAAGGTGTGAAGGGGGCACTTCAGTTTAAGCCAATGATGCTAATATTTTGTGTACTGGAACCTGTGGTGTTTCTGGGGTCCCAGGCCCTTTGTGTTTTGTTTTGCCCAGTAGGGCTGGGTTCACACAGTGTTTTTCATGCCACAATGTAAACTGTGGCTTGTATTTTTACAGACAAAAAGACATGTTCCTGTCACTAATTTTACTCATATTCCACATAGATCTTGTCCATCAACACTCCAGACCCACGGCAGCAGCCTGGAACCTGGCGACCTCAGATTTGGGGCACCAGCAGTTTTATCCAGGGCACAAGCCCCGGATAAAACTGCCTAGTGATGCCACTGAGTGAAACATTATAGAACTAGTGTTTCTTTTTTTTTTTTATTATCAAATTTTTTATTTGAGAGAGAAAGACATTACAGAACAATATCAACAGCAATGATCCACAAAAAGCGGTTACAATGTTTCGATTTTGCATGCAAGTGTCAGATGAACAAAACTTGCTGAACAAACATCTTTCCTTCTCTTTTTTCCCCCGTTAAACCCCGTTGCCTTCCCACCCCCCCTTAAACCATGACCCATAAACTCCCCATATTGTACCATTCCCCGCCTCCTCAATCTCCAACATCCAGATTTCCCAATGTGCCTTTCAATTTTTCCAGCAAATAATACTCTGTGTATTTAAACGGGTCCAGAATTGACTTTATCTCAGGTGGTGTGTATTGAGTTGAAATAAACTGTTTCCATTTCTTCAAGAAATTTTTTGTGTCCCTGTCTTTATTTCTCTCCACTTCCAACTGTTCCATATAGAGTGCCTTCTTCAAACACTCCCTGAGTTCTGCGATCTCCGGAACCAGCCAGTGTCGTAGCAGACACTTCTTGGCTGCTAAAAGAGTATAATGAACACCCTTCTGCGTCACCAATGCTCCTTCAGCGTTCTCACTGTCTGCCTCTCTAGTAGTGAAGTGAAATAGAAGACCCTGCGGGTTGAAGATAAGAGAGATATTCCAAGTATCCTTTATAAATCGATTGACTTGTCGCCAAAAGCCCTGAACCCCCTCACATTCCCACATGCAGTGGTAGAGATTAGACTTATCTTTCCCACACTTTGGGCAAGCCTGTAAATACCCTGTGGTCTCCGGACCATGGGGGATATTGAATGCATAAATGGATTTATGTATCAATCTAAATAATATTTCCCTCCATTGTTCGTTCACCACCGCTTGGCGCACCAGTGTCAATCCCTTAAGAATTTTTTGGGTTATATCAGAATCTGATAGAAGCGACTCCCAACTCTGAAATAGAGCCTCTTCCTCCCCTTCCGTGTCCTTATTGCGTAAGTTGGAATAGTTTTTGGAAAGAATCTCCTTACTATCCCCCCATTTGCACAGCTCCAGGAATTCCTTCGTTTCTCCCAAAGATTGGAGATGTGTCACATTAGTTCTACAAAAGCTTTCTATTTGTTTGTATTGAAGTACATGGTTGGCCCCTAACCCAAATTTCTCCTAAAAAAATCTCTCCATTTGGAGGGGCCCCGTGGAAAGGCGCTAGTATGCCCCCCAGGTTGTGAATCCCCTTTTGCCTCCAGGGGGGAAAAGAGCTTGTTCCCCCCCCCCCTGCTCTAAGCTAGGCGCGCCCTTTGGGAAAAAGGGCATGGAAAATTTTTGGTCTTTTGAACATTTTTTGACAAGCGCCATGTCCCCATAGTATCCCTCAAGACCAAGCTTTGCTTGACCTAGCTGGAGCAATCTCACCGGGAGGGCAGCAAAGCCCTAAGGTATACGGACAAGCTATTTGGGATTCTAATATAAATTGGGGAATAAATTGAGTTTCTAGCCGGGGCCCTGTACATGTCTCCCATTCCCCTAAATTGTAAAGCCTATTTCGGAGTTGGGTCCCCCCTGGGGTTTTTTCCCTTGGAGCTTTTTGAAATTTTTCTGACGCTTCCCCCTCCAAAAACTTAGTAAAGGCAGACCGAAGTCTTTTCACATAAAATGTCCCCAAGAGGTATTATATTCTGTAGGGGGTACAACAGCCTAGCAAAACTGCCCATTTTGTTAATTTGCCTCCCCCCTTTTTGGATAAGGGTATTTCCGGGGCCCCCCTTCCAGCCCCGCCTCTATCTTATTAGAAAAGGGGGGAAAATTCAGTATATGTCAAGGGCCCCTTAATCCTATTTTGTCCCTAAAAAGTTAATGAGTTGCTATTTCACCCCGGGTTTCTTTGGCCCCGCCCCGTGGGATCCCAAGGTAGCATTTGACTTTTTGTTTCTATTTATTAAAAAGCCTAAAAATTTTCCCCAAAGGTTGGGATCTCCAGAAACCCTTTTCAGGTGGTAAATGGGATCCCCAAAAAGAGAAGCTGTCATCGGCAAAAGCACGTGAGTCTTCCCTCCGCGCCCCCAACCCCTATCCCCTTGAAAATGTCTGATTTCAGCAAATAAATGGCTAGTGGTTTCCCCGGGTATTTGAATGCATAGGAGACAATGGCCCCTTCCCTGGTGCCCTTTTGGAGTCGTATTGGAGGATTGAAGCCGGGGGTATGTCTCTCGCCCTGGGGGTTGTTCTATCATGGGGCAATTTAATTTTTTAAATTCCCCCGTGATGCCCATTTTCCCAGACTTTTTTTCAGCAATGGCAGTTGCTTTGTAAAAAGGCCCTTAAAATAAAAATTTTTATTTATATAGGCCAAAAATTTTTTCGAAAAGAAAACTTTACATTAGAGGGTAAAATTTACAGACAAAGACAGACATTACAAGTGGAAAGTACTTACGGGGTGAGAAAAAAAGGGTGTGAGGGCCTGTGCAAGAGCTTACAATCAAAGGGGTTTTGCCGGGGGGAAAAAAAGGGGGGAGAAGTGCTAAATTTACAATGGCCAGCCTTGTTTTAAAATGGGGAGGTTTAAAAAAAAATTTTGGTGAACCTGCCCCCAAAATGATTACATTATATAAGAAAATGCCGGAGTGCCCTAGTGTAGGGAGTGAAAATGTGTGTGATGAAGGGGGGGGGTTAACAATTAGGGTTTTTGGTAGGCCCCCGAGAAGATTTTTTCAGGAACTCTTAAATGCGAAGGTGGGATTGTGCCTGATGGTACGGGGTAGGATTTTCCCAGGAATGGGGCGGCACTGCAAAATCTTGAAGAGGGCATGGGAGGTTGGATGATCGGTAGTCTGTAGTTTGATGCCCGTAGTGAGCGGAGAGAGGGGGGGGGGCGGGTGGTAGACAGAGATGGGGGAGGGATGTATGGGGTTGCAGCACGGGAGAGTTTTTATGAGTGAGAGTGATTAGTTTATGCTGTATTTCTTACTGGGGGGGAACCAGTGCGTGACTGACAAGGGGGTAGAGGATCAGTTAGCGGTGGAGAGAAAGACAACCCGGTGCTGCATCCGGTTATTGGAGAGGGGAGAGTTTAAGAGAGGGAGACGAAAAAAAGAGTTACAGTACCCCAAGACGAATAAAATAAGAGCAAAAATGGGGTTTTGATTTGTTTCACAGTGAAAAAAAGGAGGTTTCTGGAGATGTTTTTGAGGTGCAAGTGACAGGAGGGGCAAGGGGATTGGTTATTTGGGGTTTAAAGGTCAGATCAGGTCTAGAAAAACCCCCAAGAATGGGGCCCTGCTCCCTAGGTGTTATGGTATCCCACACATGGAGGAGAAATAGAAATGGCGTTGGGTTTGCAGAGGGGGGAAAAAAAAAAACAAAAAAGTTCGGTTTTGGTGGGTTTGTTGGAGATAAAGAGGGAATGATGTAGAGACAGGGGACGACAGTCCGGGGTTTTTTTGTACGGGGAGGGGGGAGGTTTGGGAAGGAGGTGTTTTAATTGATGTATCGCGTAGAGGTGGTAGGAAGCCAAATCTCTGATGGTTTGGGGCCCAATGGGGGCTATTAGATTGGGGGAGTGGCCAAGAACTGACCCCTGGGGGGGACCCTACGGCAAGAGGGAGAGGAGGGGGAAGTAGAACCTGAAAATGAGACATGAAAAGCGGTCGAAGGTAGGAAAGAAAACCCAAGCCGAGAGCAGTGTCCGGATCCCAATGGTGCTGAGCATGCTGAGGAAAAATGGGTCAAAGGTCAAAGTGCAGAAGACCCAGAAGAACCAAAACGAGTTTTGCCCCTTGAGATTGCATTTGGAGATCGTTAGAGTTTTAAAACTAGGCATTTTTCTGTGGAGTTTTAAGAGCGGAAACCCGATTGTAGAGGTCCGAAGAGGTTGAGGAGATTGGGATTAGGCGAGAGTAGACCCCGGCGTTTCCCGGAGCTTAGAGATAAAGGAAAGGGTTTGAGTTTGGGGTAGTTGGCAGCACAGGAGGGTCCCCGGGGGGTTTTTTATAGGGGGGGTTATGTAGCCTGTTTAAAGGGGTGGAAGATCCCAGGGAGAGAGAGAGGTTTTCAGATTGAGTAAGGTGAGAGAGGATAGCTGGAAAATAGACTGGAGAAGGTGGGGGGGAATGGGGGGGCCCCTTTGAGAAGGGGGGGGGTGGGGCGACAGACAGGAGAGCTGGTACTTCTTCTTTGTTTGGGTCAAGAGGGTGGAAACTAGAGGTGTGGGGGAGGGAAGGATGGTTTCTGCTTTGGGGGTTTGGTGAGATGTTATTTCCGGTACTGTCAATTTTGTCTTTGAAGGGGATGGCCCGGTCCCCCGCACAGGGTGGACCGGGGCTGGCTTTTCCTTGGGGAAAGGGAGTGGATGGTGTAAAAAAGGGTTTTGTGTTTTTGTTTTAAGGTTGATGAGGGGGTGAAATATTTTTTTTTGGGTGTGAAGGGCAGTGTGATAAGTCCTGAGCATGAATTTTAGTGGAGAAAGCTGCGGTAGTTCGACTTTTTTCCCCGCGCTCAGCACACCGGAGCATCGTTGCAGGGAAGAAATCTGGGTGGGGGTGCCAAAAGGGTGCCCGGGGTCGACTTGGTGGGGACGGGGGTGTGGTGGTGCATATGTCCAGGGGGGGGTTGTGAGGTTTCGTTGTAATGTTTGCAGCCGGTCAGGCAGGAGAGGGAGGGATTGGGGGCGTGAGGACTGTATGGTGTCTATGAGTTCCGGGTGTTTAAAAGGAGCGGATATTTCTGAATGGGGTGAAGGGCAGTTGTGTCCAGAGAAAGGGTGAGAATTGATATAAAAGAGATAAGGTTATGATCAGAGGAGGGAAAAGGGAATTGTTGGGGGGTTTGAAATTGATGAGAAAACCAGAAGACCAGATAAAAAAAAAGTTTCCCATCCTTGTGGGTGGGGGGAGTCAGTAAAATGAAGAGGCCAAGGAAGAGGTCAGTGAAAGAAACTGAGAGGCGAAGGAGGGGCATGGGGGATCAATGGGGATGTTGAAATCACCCATGAAAGAGTGGGGATTTTAGAAGGGGAAAAAAGGGGAGCCCAGGCAGCGAAATTATCCAGAAAATTTGGGGGGGGGGAGCGGGGGGGGGGGGTTTTAACAACTGCGACTGATGGAAAATGGCCGAAAAGAGTTAATGGTGTGGAATCAAAAAAGGGGGAAAGTGGGGGGGGGTGCGGGAGGAAGACTGGTAGTGCAGTGTGGGAGGAGTATGCCGACTCCTCCACCCGGCCGTTCTGGGTCTGGGGGGGGGGTTGGGAAAATGTAGGGCCTTTGGGAAGCGCAAGGGAAGCGGTTTTCAGAGTGTGGAGCCATGTTTTGTGAGGGCCAGCAGGGTTGAGGGAGTTGGGGGAAAAGGTATGAACGCTTTTAGTTTGTTGCCAAAAAGATGGGGATTCCACAGGGACATTTAAAAGGGGCAGGGAAGACGTACAGCGAAATAGGAAGGTTAGCAGGGTTTCTATGGGAAAGGGGGGGGAAGTGGGTGAGCAGTAAAAGGAAGGGGGCCGGGGGTTAGGAGAGATGACCTGCGCGAGAAGCGGAGAATGAAAAAATGCAGCAGATGGTTAAGTGATGGGGTATGAGCGCGTTTGTGCGCCTATGCAAGCAGGCGATTTTGGGTGGTTTTTAAAAAGGGGGAGAAAAGGTGTGGGTTATTCAGGGTGAGGGGAGGTTTGAGGCGTGATATGGATGGAATTGTAGGGGTAGACTGGGTGGGACGTAAAGGGGGATGGCTTTCAAGGGGAGATTGCATTATGAGCATGGTGAATGGTTGTGGAATCTAAAGATGGGTTTACAGAAAAGCCTTTCCTGGCCCCCCTTTTGCCCACTTCGGGCCCTTTCGGTCATTTTCTTAAGTCATTACAAAAATCATTCAAATCTAGCAATTTTTTAAAAATGCATAATTAGATGCACAAATTGACCGGGGCGATTGACCTCAGCTAACAAAATTATTGTGTGTCGGTGGTCATTCCTATCATCTGTGAACTCAGGTGTTGTAAATGGGTGGGGAAAATAACAAATGGCCCCTTTACGAAAACAGTCTTCTTTAGATTTGGGGGTCAAAAGGCGAAAAAAAAAGGGTCATTGGGGCCCCAAAACCTGGGGTGCTGTTGTTAAATTAATCATTAAATGCACAATTAAAACAGCGATATTTCAGGGGATGGGTGAGGTTTTATTCACACACATACCAAATTAAATGCACAATATAATACGCAGTATTTCAGGGGTGGCTGAGGATTTGTAGTTCACCACACATACCAAAAATTTAAAATGCAAATTAAATTAAACAATGATATTTTTTAGGGGATGGTGAGGATTGTGTTCACACACATACCAAATTTAAATACCAAAAATAATACAGGGGAATTTAGAGGGATGGTGAGGTTTTTAGTTCACACAATACCAATTCAAATGCACAATTAATACGCAGATATTTAGAGGGATGGCTGAGGTTGTAGTTCCCACACATACCAATTCAAATGCACAATATAAATACAGCCGTATTTTTAGAGGGAGGCTGAGGATTTAGTTACACCATCCAATTCAAATGCACAAAATTTAAAAAGAAAATTTTTAGAGGGATGGCCCTTTCGCATTATTTCCCCAATAAAGGGCCTGCGACCCCCCCTCCCGCGAGCTTTTCCACTGCATCTTTATGTGAATACTGCCCCAAAAAAATTTTTGACGAAAAAACCTTTCCCCCCTTTTTAACCCCCGTTTAGCATCCCAATTAAATTGGGGTCAAACCGAGAGTCTTTTGGCCTCACCTTCGAGATGAATTTTACATCTATAATTAGTATATAGGTCGATACGACTTGGGTACAGGGTTTTTCCTTTCTTATGGAGGGGCCTTTTTTATAGGCCGTGTCTCCTGAGGTAACAGACCCGCTTTTGGAGAATTTCCCCTGTTTCCCCGAGAAGAGTGGGGGGTTATTCTTTCACTAAAAATTTTGTAAAAAAATCTCCGATGACCATTGGTCCCGGTGCCTTGG
>JAODAL010056958.1:0-22970 GCA_025379985.1 Phyllomedusa bahiana
GGGTTTTAAAAATAAAAGAAAAAAAATTTAAAAAATTTTTGAAAAAAATTTTTTTGTGTTTTTTGAAAAAAAAAAGGGTTTATGTTTTTAGGGGGTATTTTTAACACTGCTTTTTTTCAGATCCTTTTTGGGATCCATTTTTTCCGGCCCCAAAAACGACCCAGAAATGCATCTAATAAGGGCAGTGTGTTTACTTAAAGTTTAAATGAAAAACATAAATTGCCGTTCAGACGTTTGATCTCCATGTGTTTTTTTAAAAAGGCCCTTTTCGATGCATTTTTGGGACCCCTTTTAAAAACCCCTTCACGCCCTTTGGGCCCTACCTTACGTCCAGGTTTTTGGGTTCACGCACCGGGAAATATGGATACGCCCCTAAAGGATCGCGCGAACTCAAAAGCAAGTTCGGGGCGAGGGCGGGGGGTGTCAGCTGAATTTTTCAGCTAAACAATCCCCAGCGTCGGCCCCGACCACCGGGATCGCTCGGGGGGGGGGGGGCAGAAAAACCCCCTTAAATTTATCGCACCCTTTTCGGGTCGCAAAAACTAAGGAGACGCAGGAGGAGATCCGCTCCTCCGCGTCTCTGTCGGGTCGGGGGGCAGCAGCGCACCTTTCCCAACAGACAGCACGGAAGGCATAAAAATCCCCTTCCCGGGGTTTGTCTGTACTCACGATGCCCCCCCCGGGGCCATGGGGGCATGTCCCGGCATCGTGACTGACATTTTAACCATGGGGAACCAGTCATACAAAAACATTACGTTTTCCTATTGAATGAGAGACCTAAAATCACTGTTTCCCTATTAAATGAAGATCTAAAATCACCATTCAAATCCCCTAGGGGAAATGAAAAAAAAATAACGTGAAAAAAATAAAAAACAAAGTAAAACAAAAACATGAAAAATAAAATAAAAATAGACACCCCCCTTTTTCCCCCTTTAAAACAAACGGCAACCCGCCCAAAAAAGACCCAAAAATAAATAAAGTACCCAAAATTTTGGTATCGCCGCATCCCGAAAACCCCCCTGCCCATAAATCTGTCATTTTAAATTTAAACCCCGTACGGTGAACCCCCGAAAAAAAAAAACAAAAAAAAAAAAATAAAACAAAATTTAAAAAATTATTTTTTCATCCCCGGCAGCACAAAAAAGGGGAAAATAAAAAGCGTTTCAAAAACCCCTAAAAAACCCCAAAAGTTGAAAAAAATTTAAAACGAAAGTTCATCCCGCAAAAAAAAAAGCCTTTATACAGTTTCTGTATAGGGGAAAAATTTAAAAAAATTTTTATACTTTTCAGAAGATAGCAATGCATAAAATTGTTTTAAAACACAAAAAAGACACTTTTTTTTTTTTTTTTAAAAGTGCTTCAACAAAAAAAAAACAATAAATAAAGGGAAACCCGCCATAATCGAAAGCGCCCCAAAATAAACCCTAAAAATCACGGATACTGCACGGTAGCCCTTTTTAAAAATAAAAAAAAAAAAACACTACAAAGGAAATTGCAGTATTTTTTCCCCCGGGGCCCCCAAAAAAAATGGTTTTAAAACGATCAAAAACCCTTTGCCCCCCCCAAAAAATATACTAAAAAAAACCCCAAACCTCATCTCGCAAAAAACAAGTCCCTACGCAGCTCCAAGCACAGAAAAAATGTAAAAGTTATGGCCCCTCAGACGATGGCGAGGGCAAAAACGAAATTTTTCCTGGTTAAAAAAAGTGTTTTATTGTATAAAACATAAAACATAAAAAAAATAAAATTTTTGGGTATCGGTGTAAAGAAATTGCCCTTTCTGAGAAAAGCAAACCATGTCAAAAACCGCCCATTTGCCGGCTATAAAAAATAAAAATAAAAAACACTACCAAAATTGCGAAATTTTTTTCAAAACCTCTACAAAAACCTTAAAAAAAAAAGTAAACAAATCAATGAAACCCCCATAAGGGAACCCAAAAAAAATTTCAACTCATCCCGCAAAAAAAAACCCCAACACACTCTCCCACACAGCCAAAAAAAAAGTTAGGGCGCCCAGAAGGGGGAAAACAAAAAAACGCAATTTTTTAAAACGTATTTCTACTGGTGTAAAAGTAATAAAAAAAGAAAAAAACTATATAAAATTTTATATCATTGAAATTTTGAAACCGACCCCCTTAAAAAGGGTATCACATTTTTTTCCACTGCACGGCAAATTTGCTGTAAAATTGAAACCAAAAAAAAAAAGAACCCAACGGCTTTTCCCCCCCCCCCCCCCCCCCATTTTCATTCCCCAAAAATGCAAAAAAAAAATGCAGAATACACCCAAAGATAGTCCCTGATGGGTGTTGAACCAAAAAGGGCGACTTTTTGGAAGGTTTCGCCTGTTTTGCAAATTTGGGGGTTTGCAAATTCGAAAATGGCCCCAAACCAAAAAACTGCATTCCAAAACCAAATAGCGCTCCCCCCCTTAACGCCCCGCCATGCGCCCAAACAGCAAATTAAAACCCACATTTATGGGGTTGCCCAAAAAGGAAAAATTTCTTAAACAAAGTTTTTTGGTTTTTTTTTTTCCAGAATTCCAAAATTTTTTAAACTAAAATTTTCACATTATTGGAAAAAAAATGTTTTTAATTTTTATAGCCTTATGCAAAAAAAAATTTGTTTAATCACCGTTGGGGGCTATATATTCAAGGGACCCCTTATAAAAATTTTTAAGGGGGGTATTTTTCCCAAAAAGCCCGGGCCCATTTTGGGTTTTATTAAAATTTTAGCACCTTAGGGTGTCCCCCAAAATGAAAAGGCGCCAAAAAAAACGTATTGAAAATGGGACCCCCCCGAGTATAAGGGGGCCCTCCCAATTTTTGGGGCTTAAAGGTTGGAGAAAATAAAGCACGGGGGCCCCTTAAGGGGGAAAACCTGGGAAAAAACAGAAACCCGGGGGAAAAATTTATATTTTAAATTGCATTTACCTTTTCACATTTTTCCCTATTTCCCCGTGAATAATGGTAAAAAATTTAAAATCTTTCAAAAAAAAAAAGGGAAATTTTTAAATTTTCCCCTCCACTTTGCTTTTAATTTTTTGTGAAATATCTAAAGGGTTTCAAAATTCCTAAAAAGGGTTGTAAATACGTTTAAAGGGGGCAAGGGTTTTTCAGATGGGGTTTACTTAAAGGGGGTATTCAAACATGCCCGGCCCCCCAAAACCACGTCAGAAAATGGAGTGGTCCCAAAAAAAATGTGAAATTTCAAATTTTGAAGAAATTTAGAGAATTTCTACTAAATTTCCCAAGCCCTCTAATTTTCGTAAAAAAAAAAAAAAAAACCTTTTAAAAAATGATTCAAACCCATAGTTGGGGCATATGGTAGAAAGCTAGGTTTTTAAACCCATTTTGTTTGAAAAAATTTTCTGTCTTGGGACAAGAAATTTTTCAACTTTTCAAAATCGCAAAATTTTTTCCCAAAATTTTTATGAAATTTTTATATTTTTTTCAAACAAGCAAGGATTGTAAGGATTTAAAAAAATTTTTTACTAACTTTAAAAACACAAGGGGTCACGAAAAACAAACCTTTTGAATCACATTTTGGTAGGGAAAAGGGGTCAAAAAATTATTCTCACATAAATTGGGCACAAGTCCATTTCAAAAATAGGGCTGTGTCAGGGAAAGGTCAAAACCCGGGTGGGCCTTAAAAGGGGTTTAAAAAAATTTTTATGTCAAATTTTAATTGCGTTTTTTAACAATTGGGAAAATTTCCCCTAGGAAACAATAAAGTGTGTTTTGGGGGGCCGAAAAAAAGGATCCAAAAAATTTAACACACTTTGGGGGACTTTTTGGGGTTCGTTTTTGGATGCCTTTTTTTTTTTCGAAAAAACCCCATTGGATTAAAATTTTAATGTCTGTGATTTAAAGGAAAAACCCTTGGAAAAAAACGGATCTGAAAAAAAATATTTCCCAAAAAAGCATTTGCAATGTTTTTGGATATTTTTTTATAAAGCAAAATTTTTTTTCATTCACATCCAACCGGGCCCTTGAAATAACCCAAAGGGCCTTTTCAGGCCTGGTGCTTAAGGAGTTAAAAACAAATGTGCCAAACCTTCAGAAAAATACATAAAAGTATAAAAATATGTCCATCTTGCAGTAAATAAATAATAAAGAAATTAACGTCTTTCAGAAACCATACAATTCATTATCCTTTGATTTTTGGGGGTTTTTTCCCTTTCTTCTTTTAATTGGAAAGGACCTATTGGGGCCTTGGGGGCTTAAAAAAACCTTTTGAAAAGTTTAAGGCCGAAAAGGGAATTTAAACTTGGGGGAAAAAAGCAGGGAAAATTTAACAAACAGCCTTTTGTTATATGGGTTTTTTATTTCTTTGATAAATTTTATGAATTAACTTTTAAAATACAGTTTTTTATTCACACTTTTTAGGGCCCCGGTTTAAAAGCAAACGACTGAATTTGGGCATATCCCCCGGTCGCAGGTTAAAATGGGGAAGTGTTCTTAAATAATAAAATTCTGATTCCATATGTTGCATATTTATACAGTATTGCTTTTATTTACTTCATAAGGTCCCTAGGCCAGGGGTCACACGGCTTTTTAAAGGGGGGTAATTTTTGGGGCCGTAATTACGCGGGCCCAAATGCGCCCAAATTTCCGGGGCCCAAAACGCCCATTCCAAATTCGGGAATTCACAGTTCCATAGAAAAAATATTTATTAAAGTCTCCTCTCCCCGCCCGGACGGCCCCTGGGCGGGGGGGGTTTAAATTTACAAATTTAATTACCCCCGGCGTATAAAAAAAAGCGCCCCTGGCAATTCAATCTATGGGGGCCGGGGAAATGCCGGCCCCCCCTGCCAAATTTTCCCCGTCCCCCCCCCCCCGGTCACACGGGGTTTTAATTTCGGGGCGTAAATTAAAGCCCCGCAAATTTCACCGGTGAAAAATTAGCCTTAAAATACTGTATCATAATTGTAAATACACAAATTACACAGGCTGAGTAACCAAGGTGACTATTACCTGAGCACTGGTAGTAAAGTAAAGCAGAAGAGACGCTAAACAAATTTGTTGTTTCTGAGACTGATTTAGCCGAGTGAAATTCATACCCTAAAAAGATAATCTATGTCCTACCTTAGAAATCGTGCTTCATCTGTCCCTACAGAGTCCCTCCCACTTGCATTTTTTTTAAAGATATCAAATTTAACCCTGGGTGGCACAGTTACCCAAAAACATCACGGGGGGCCTCATTAAAGGGCACTTTTTCCACTGGTAGGCTATGTACATGTGATATTGTTGTTATTTTTTTAAAAAATGTAAAAAAAGTAAACATATACAAACCCCCGGCCCTTTATTTGGTACAAAACCCCTATAACGGGTTTGGGCCCCCCTTTTGGGCCTTTAGAACTGCCTTAAATTCTTCGTGGGCCTAGATTTTAACAAGGGTTTTGCAAAACGATCTCAATTTTGGAAACCCATGGGGCCCCCAAAAGTGCCCAAAAAAATTCCCCCCCACCAAAGACACCACCACCCCCCCAGCCTGAACCGTTGATACAAGCAGGAAGGGGTTTCCCTGCTTTTTATTTTGTTTACCCGGCCAAAAATTTTGACCCCCAAAACCCTCCCAATGTCCCCAGCGAAAACGAGACTCAACAGACCGGCAATTTTTTTTTTTTCCAATTCCCCTTCCCTTAAATGTACAAATTTTGATTAAACTTTTGGGGAAATTGGAGTCTCATTTTCCTGTTTTTAGCTGAAAGGGGTGGCACCCGTGTGGTCTTCTGCTGCTGTAGCCCATCTAGCCTCAAAGTTCGCCGTACTGTGCGTTCAGAGATGCTCTTCTGCCTACCTTGGTTGTAACGGGTGGCTATTTGAGTCACTGTTGCCCCTCTATCAGCTCGAACCAGTCTGCCCATTCTCCTTTGACCTCTGGCATCAACAAGGCATTTCCGCCCACAGGACTGCCGCTCACTGGATGTTTTTTTCTTTTTCGACCATTCTCTGTAAACCCTAGAGATGGTTGTGAAAATCCCAGGAGATCAGCAGTTTCTGAAATACTCAGGACCAGCCCTTCTGGCACCAACAACCATGCCACGTTCAAAGGCACTCAAAATCACCTTTTCTTCCCCATACTGATGCTCGGTTTGAACTGCAGGAGATTGTCTTGACCATGTCTACATGCCTAAATGCACTGAGTTGCCGCCATGTGATTGGCTGATTAGAAATTAAGTGTTAACGAGCAGTTGGACAGGTGTACCTAATAAAGTGGCCGGTGAGTGTACATAATGGGTGACATGTATGAACAGGGCTGCGGCGGATATCTGGCGTCTTTAGGGCTTGTTCACACGGACTTTTCACTCCGTGTTACAAGCACTTTTTAGATCCGTCTCGGGGACTGCCAGGACGGACCCAGAGACGGATCTAAACAATTAGCAGTGAGTTTATCACTGCGGGCTATGAGGAGGACGCAGCGGCGTTCACATGAGAGATCAAAAGCTGCATATTTCCATAGCACAGTTCGGGTCTGTCTTTGAAAGAATTGCATGTCAAGACCATTCGTAACCGTTTACATCAGTGTGGTCTGCCTGCGAGACGACAGTCAAGAGTACCTGACTGGTACCTGACCTGGCTGATACACAGGGCGACCTGAAATTTGGCATGGAGACGCCAAATTTCATGCGACTAAAAAAGGCATAGAATGCGCCTGATTTATGAACCCGCTCTACAGCGGGTCATAAATCAGTCGCATTCCAGTGCTCGGGCGGCTGTGGTCTGGTGAAAGTGGTCTACCTGTTCCGACTGTAATGCGCCTAGAAATGCCTCTTGCACGCCTTCCCTGATGTGGTGCATTACAGAGCGCCGCATGTGCGATGTAATGTGACCAGAAGTGGCGTGCCGGAGAGTTGAAAATGTATGACCGGGGCTGCACCTGATATCAGGCTGTAAAGATGCCAGATATCTGCCGCAGTCCTGTTCATACATGTCGCCCATAGTGCTTTCCTTGACGTCTCCAGCATTGTTGGTGGCCATCATTTCTGCTCAGAGTGAAGCTTATTCGACTTTCCTCGTCTAGCATAGATGGCCCATGCAATATGATGATGTCTGTGCCTGGTGGTGGGTTAGGTCATCTGGCATGCAGACCACACTGATGTAAACAGTTAGGAATCGTCTAACGTGACACTTGGGTGCCTCTCACCTCCCTTAAACATGTTTGATGTTAAAATTTGAACAGCATGATGAGGAGGACTGTTTAAATCTCAATTTAAATTTATCTCGTACATTTATTTAGCAATTCAGGGATCAAACACCTGTTGTGAATTTTGCCATTAAGCTCCTTGTTAGAGATGAGCAAGTTGTACAAAAAGTACTGAAACATTCCACAGTTGGACATGTGCATTCTACAGTTAAGAGATGGTCTCCATTAATTCTCTTAAAAAAAAAAAAAATTTTTAGATTTTATGCTCATCCTGAAATTTTAACCAAAAGCCACAAATCCCTAATGTTTTGGGAGAAGTCTATATAATATATATGTGTATGTGTTGAGATAGATGGATAAATACAGACACACACATATAGATATATAAATATATCTATAAGTACATATATCTACACATACACACGCACACACACTGGGTACGGAAAGCATTCAGACTCCTTTTAAATTTTTCACTCTTTGTTTCATTGCAGCCATTTGGTAAGATCGAAAAAGTTCATTTTTTGCTCACTAATGTACACTCTGCTCCCCATCTTGAAAGAAAAAATGAGAAATGTAGATATTTTTGCCAATGTATTAAAGAAGAAAATCTGAAATCTCAGCTGGTCTTAAGGATTCAGACCCTTTGCTCAGTATTGAGTAGAAGCACCCTTGTGAGCTAGTACAGCCGTGAGTCTTCTTGGGAATGATGCAACAAGTTTTTCACACCTGAATTTGGGGACCCTCTGCCATTCTTCCTTGCAGATCCTCTCCAGTTCCCTCAGGTTGGATGGTGAACGTTGGTGGACAGCCATTTTCAAGTCTCTCCAGAGATGCTCAATTGGGTTTAGGTCAGGGCTCTGGCTGGGCCACTCAAGAACGGGCACAGAGTTGTTCTGAAGCCACTGCTTTGCTATTTTAGCTGTGTGCTTAGGGTCATTGTCTTGTTGGAAAATGAACCTTCAGCCCAGTCTGAGGTCCAGAGCACTCTGGAAGAGGTTTTCACCCAGGATATCTCTGTACTTGGCCGCATTCATCTTTCCTTCAATTGCAACCAGTCATCCTGTACCTGCAGCTGAAAAACACCCCGATAGCATGATGCTGTCACCACCATGTTTCACTGTTGGGATTTTATTGGGCAGGTGATGAGCAGTGCCTGGTTTTCTTCACACATGCCGCTTAGAATTAATGCCAAAAAGTTCAATCTTCGTCTCATTAGACCAGATAATCTTATTTCTCATAGTCTGGGAGTTCTTCATGTGTTTTTTTGCAGACTGTAAGCAGGCTTTCATATGTCTTGCACTGAGTAGAGGCTTCCGTCGGCACACTCTGCCATAAAGCCCCGACTAGTGGAGGGCTGCAGTGATAGTTGACTTTGTGGAACTTTCTCCCATCTCCCTACTGCACCTCTGGAGCTCAGCCACAGTGATCTTGGGGTTCTTCGTTACCTCTCTCACCAAGGCTCCTCCCACGATTTCTTAGTTTGGCTGGATGGCCCCGTCGAGGAAGAGTTGTGGTCATCCCAAACTTCTTCCATTTAAGGATTATGGAGGCCACTGTGCTCTTAGGAACTTTAAGTGCTGAAGTAATTGTTTGTAACCTTCGCCAGATCTGTGCCTTGCCACAATTCTGTCTCTGAGCTTCTTGGGCAGCTCCATAGACCTCATGATTCTCTTGTGCTCTGACATGCACTGTGAGCTCTTATATAGACAGGTGTGTGGCTTTCCTAATCAAGTCCAATCAGTTTACTTAAACACAGTTGGACTCCAACAAAGGAGTAGAACCATCTCAAGGAGGATCAGGAGGAAATGGACAGCATGTGAGTTAAATATAAGTGTCACAGCAAAGGGTCTGAATACTTAAGACCATGTGATATTTCAGTTTTTCTTTAATAAATGTGCAAAAATATCAACATTTCTGGGTTGTTGTATTTTTACTTTCAATCAAGATGGAGTGCAGAGTCTACATTAATGAGCAAAAGGATAAACTTTTTTGATCTTGCCAAATGGCTGCAATGAAACAAAGTAAAACATTTAACTGGGTCAGAATACTCTCCGTACTCCCTGTGTGTAGATATATTATTCACACACAGATGAAACCAGAAGTTTAGATACCCTATATCAAAAGACACATATGCATGTTTTTCTCACTGTCTGACATGACATCAGAATAAACCTTACCCGTTTTAGGTGAATTAGGATTACGAAAGTTATTTATATTTGCCAAATGCCAGAATAATGAGAGAGAGAGAATTTTTATTACTTTCTGCAAAGTCAAAAGTTTACATATGTTTAACACATATTTTGGATATCCTTCCATAAGGGTCTTACAATAGTTGGTAGGAGTTTTGGCCTATTCCTCCTGACAGAACTGGTGTAACTGAGATGTTTGTAGGTCTCCTTGCTCGGACCTGCCTTTTTCAGTTTTGCCCATAAATTTTCAATAGGATTGAGATCAGAGCTTTGTGATGACCACTCCAAAACATTGACTTGGTTATCCTTAAGCCACTTTGTAACCAGTTTGGTATGTTTCGGGTCATTGTCCATTGGGAATACCCATTTCCACCCAAGCTTTAACTTCCTGGCTGATGTCTTGAGATGTTGCTTCAGTATTGCCACATAATCTTCTTTCCTCATGATGCCATTTATTTTGTGAAGTGCACCAGTCCTTTCTGCAGTAAAAAAAAAAACACAACATGATGCTGCCACCTCCGTGTTTCACAGTTGGGATGGTGTTTTTAAGTTTCCAAGCTACTCCTTTTTTTCTTCCAAATGTAACAGTTGTCATTATGGCCAAACAGCTAAATTTTAGTTTTGGCAGACCACAGGACATGTCTCCAAAAATGTAGGTCTTTGTTTCTTTGTCCATTTGCAAACATTCGTCTGGCTTTTATATGTTTCTTTTGGAGTAATGGCTTCTTCCTGGCAGAGTGGTCTTTCAGCCCATATTGATACAGTACTCATTTCATTGTGGATAATGACACAATCTTACCAGTTTCTGCCAGCATTTCCACAAGGTATTTTGCTTTTGTTCTTCGGTTGATATGCACATGTCGGACCAAAGCATGATCATCTCTGAGACACAGAACCGATCTCCTTCCTGAGCGGTTTGATGGCTGGACATTCCCATCTTCTTTGCACTTGCGTATAATTGTTTGTACAGATGAACGAGGCAAATTCAGGTATCTGGAAATTGCACCCAAGGCTAATCCAGACTTGTGCAAGTCCACAATTCTCTTCCTGATAATCTTCCCTGATTTCTTTAGACTTTCCAATGATGTTACACACAGTAGTGTGTTTCTGGTGTTCAATAAAATACATCCACACACGTGTCTCTAACTATATATATAGCTTAAACTATCTTGAAGTATCCAAAATGGACGTGGATCCGGCGCTTCGAGGCAAAAACAGAGCGAAGCGATCTCTCGCTATAATATATTAAAAAGACTTGCTTTATTGTTTAAAAGTGCAGCAGACTTTTGCTGTCACACAATTAAAGCCAAAAAACATAAATAAAAATGCTTTTTATTTATGTCTTTTGGTTTTAATTGTGTGACAGCAAAAGTCTGCTGCACTTTTAAACAATAAAGCAAGTCTTTTTAATATATTATAGCGAGAGATCGCTTCACTCTGTTTTTGCCTCTGAGCGCCGGATCCACGTCCATTTTGGATATCAAGATAGTTCCTACCTAGTCTTGTACCGGACCTGTGTTTTTCCTCGGATCCAGGCTGCTGTCTTAAGGGCTACAGCACTAAAAGCCCTGTAAGCCTCCTTGAGTGTTGTGCCTCTATTTACTGCACAACCTTACCAGGTGAGCTTTGCTCTTTTATGGGCTAGTTATTTTAACTGTATTACACAATTGTGCGCCCTCCCTTTTCTTTCCTTGCCATTATAGCTTAAACTACATTGAGCATTGGGACTTAATGCACATATCATTAGGGGTTGTAACTCATTTTAGTTAACAGTATAGTAGATCAAGATAAATCGGACTACTTGAGGATTTATATGTCCTGGGCATGAAGGGTGAATTACCGTACTTGCGTGTTCTTTTAAAAGCTACTGTCACATTCACAGTGCAAGCAGAACATAACCTAATCTTAATGAATAGTAGGCATTGTCTGTGATGTTACTGGTTCGTATATATGTATTTTGCATTCAACATTGTTTCTATGGTATGTTTACTCCCGTGCAGCAATCCTTTCGGTGTGTTTCTATTTCCAGATTCATGCAGCTTCCATTTCTTGCCTCAGCGTGATGGATAATCTTGTTATCACAGCATCCACTGACCACAGTGTGAAGATTTGGAAACGCAGCCCATTCAAACAGGTGGGGATAAGCCGTTTGTTTGGGGGAAATTCTTGCAGTGTGTTGCACATTCTAACACCTATATTTATTTTCAGGTGGGAGTCTTCTACTGTGAAGGAGCTGTTACTTGCCTGTCACCCTATTCCATGGCTGGAAGCGACACCTCATCAGTGGTGTGTCAAATAGCCTGTGGCGATCAGTATGGGAAATTGTATATGCTGACCTGTGTAACAGCTTAAGACTATGGAAGAAATAACTACTGGCTTCATCCGCTGCGTAGATTTGGATTTTTTTTACTTATTAAGAAACTTTATTGGACAAACAGCTTGGTATACAATACAATAAATGTGAGGAACGATGTATCCCTTTAAATAGACATGAGTAAGCAAAGATAAAAGAATGTTGTACAACAGATGAGGCTTATCACATCCAATAAACTAACGTCATCTTACAATCTGTCTATGCTGTGTGTGTTCGTTCTTCTAAGAGATCCAACAACTCGTTAATAAAACTAGAACATACAAAACTGAAGAAAAGACAAGAAATCAATGTCGGCAACGTTTTCGTCCCGGGGAGCTACGGGTTTGAGTCATTTTAGATGACACAGTCGGTATATGTAAGAAGCGAACATGGGTATACTGAGAAATAGAGACTGTGGTCACCAAGGATTACAGAACCATTTGTACTCACTGGTACAATGCATATTCCAATGAAGTCGTGAAGGTTATCCAATCCCCCCACAACTTGTAGTATCTCTCTGACATTTGCGTATTATCTGCTCTAAGTTCCTCCATTCTTTGGAGAAAGAGAATTTCTTTGAACCAATCAGATAAGGACGGGATGGCGGTACTATTCGACGGGATATAAGTATTTTGGCAGCGAACAGCAAAAAAATTATCGAACTTCCATTTAAAGCATGAGTGGTTATGGGCATCATAGATAACAGAGGGACTTTGGGTTCGTTCTGTAGTTGTATCCCAGTGATTTTTCTAATTATATCGATTACCTTACCCCAAAAGATGTTAATCATGGGGCATTGCCACCAGATGTGAGACATGGTACCTATATCAGAGTTGCATCTCCAACACTTTGGAGAGACTGAGGGGGAGAGTTTGTGTAATAACATAGGCACTCTGTACCATCTGGAGATTATTTTAAAGTTTAATTCCTGCAGACGTCAAGAAACTAGCGCCTTGTGAGATAGTATGTGTCTGTTGCCAATCTCCTTCTGTGATTGTGCAGTGAAGCTCACGTTCCCATCTCTGTTGATAGGTGGGAGCATCTACAGTTTGGTTCTGAAGTAGTAGAGCATATAGTTGAGAAATGAGATGAGTAGGAATGGTCTCCTGCACACATATTCGTTCAAAGGCAGACCGTGCTCCATGAAGCCGCAACTTCATCAAAATAGTAGTCATCAAATACCTTAAATGCTGGGTGACCTCTGATCGGAGAAAAGGTTCGCTTGGGTACCATGAACCCTCCAGAGCAGAAGGGTTGTCTGAGCAACCAATGGCAACTCTCTGATCCTAGCTTTGGAAAGATCTGTAGTGGCAACCCACGGGAAGGCAGCTAAGGGGGCGTCGCATAATGATTCTTCTACTTTGATCCAGACTTTATTGTTCAGGTGGTGAAACCAATCTGTGAACCTTGCTGTAGCCGAGGCAACATAATAAGTCTTAACATCTGGGAGTGCTAGCCCCCCTTCTGTTTTGGGTCGAGAGTATGTTTCGCTATTCTGAGATGTCTATTGGCTCATATAAATTTCCTTAGACATTTATCAAGTGTTCTGAGAAAGTGTCTGGACAACAGGATGGGTATTGTTTGAAATAAATATAGGAGTCGAGGCAGGACATTCATCTTCAGAATGTTAATCCGGACCAGCCACGAACAGTCACGTCTATCCCATTTAGACAAATCCGAAGTGATCATTGCTAATATAGAAGCCAAATTCAGGTCAAAGATATGTTCCATGTTGGCCGGAATGTTGACTCCTAGATATTTGAAAGATTTCTGTGTCCAGGAGAAGGGAAACTATTGTCTCAAGAGGTCCACCACTCTGGTTTGCAGTCCCACACTCATGGCTGTGCTATTCGAAAGATTGACCCTGAAGTTGCTAAGGGCCCCAAAGGTTTTCAGGACCTTCATTACTGTTGGCAGAGAGATGAGCGGGTGGGTGAGGTAGAGCAAAAGATCGTCCGCAAAAGCAGAACATTTGTACTGTAGACCCTGAAATTTAACCCCATTTATGTCTGGGTTATTTCTGATGGCCTGCATAAGATGTTCCATGACAAGGACATACAAGGTAGGAGATAGGGGACACCCCTGTCTGGTTCCATTACTGATTCGGAAAGGCGTGGATAACGAGCCATTGATACGTATTTGTGCAGTAGGGCATTGATAAAGGGCCCAGATTCATTGGAGCATGATTGGTCCCAGACCCACCCCCACCAATGCAGACCTCAAAAATGCCCAACCCACCCTGTCGAAAGCCTTTTCTGCGTCTAGAGAAAGCAAAACACAAGGCAACTTGGAAAGCTGGTGTATGATAGAAAAGGTCTTTAGTGTATTATCCCGAGCTTCTCTAAGGGGAACGAACACGACCGGATCAAGGTGTATAAGGTCCTCTAAAATTGTGTTTAAGTACTAGAAGTTTGGCAAATAACTTAGGGCAACATGTATGAACGAGATTTGCGCCTGTTTTCTGGCATATCCTGCGCCTCACCGGCCCAAATCCGCTGTGGGACGCAGGGATGCGATGTTAGGCGCAGCGTTCGCCGGCTACGCCTCACATGAAGGGGCGTGCAATGGGCACGGTGTGGGCTTTCTGGGGCGGGGCGCGGCGCGCTCGAAAACTCCGAGGCATGTACGATCGCGGGTCGGCAAAGTGCGGCGCATTGCAGCGCTCGCCAGCTCCGACAGGCAAACCTGGTTGATTCTGGTCTAAATGATCCGGCGGAGGCGAAGTGAAGCGAGAACGGAACATGAGAAGAAACGTATAGAAGATCGAAAGAGAAATCTCGGCTCTCAGCTCCGTGCGGCATGGAGTATGATTCCAAAAAAAAATCGCCTTTATAAAGGCGTAAAACATTATCAGAAAAAGAGCTCAAACCTTATTTAATTAAAAATAAAATAAAAATCACTTTCCAGAAATCTAGAACGGCGCAACATCAGGAATTAGGATCGTGGAAATTTATTGAATTAATATTTTTTTTTTCGTTACCCCCATATTATTGTTCATTTTATATACACAAACGGCGACAAACGCGTTGTTAGTGATTTGATTGATTTATGTTTATAGAAGGTTTCAGCTCTTTTTCAGATAATATTTTACACCTAATAAAAATAATTTTTTTAATCATACTTCATGCCGCATGGCGCTGAGCGACGAGATTTCATGGCCCCCATCACTCCATAGACTACAATGGAACAAGAGGCTCGCGCTCTGATTGTCCAGGATAGCCAAGCCCCCGCTAGCTCAACCAATCAGCTCTTTTCTGCATTTTTACTGTTTTTTTGAACTGTCCCGCCTTTGAATTTGATTGGTCAATATTTCTCCATAGGTTTTAATGGTTCCCTGTCGCTCCTATTCTGATTGGCCAGGATTGCCAGGCCCCCGCTAGCTCAACCAATCAGCTCTTTTCTGCATTTTTACTGTATTGTGAACTGTCCCGCCATTGATTTTGATTGGTCAATACTTCTCCATAGGTTATAATGGGTCACTGTCGCCCCTATTCTGATTGGCTGGTTTCTGCCGACCAATGAGAATAGCTTACAGAATTTGAATTACTGTATTTCCCGGCAATTCTCTATATCCAAATTCCAGATGTAGCGCCGTTCTAGATTTTTGGAAAGTGATTTTATTTATGCATTTTTTTATTAGGTTTGAGCTCTTTTTCAGAGTATGTTTTACGCCTTTATAATTACTGTATTTCCCGGCAATTCTCTATATCCAAATTCCAGATGTAGCGCCGTTCTAGATTTTTGGAAAGTGATTTTATGTATGTATTTTTTTAGTAGGTTTGAGCTCTTTCTCTGATAATGTTTTATGCCTTTATAAAGGTGATTTTTTTATTCATACTCCGCACGGACATGTTTAATGATCTCTCGCTGTTTTCTAGCCTGTCTTGAATCGAAATACATGTTAGGCGCAGTCCCTTCTGCGCCTAAGTCCCACACTGCGCCCCACACACTGGCGAGGCGCGTTGAACTTTTCCCCGCATGTATGAGCGCACCTCCTCGGACGGCGAATGTTAGGCGCAGCCCCGCACTGCGCCTAAGTCCCCGCACTGCGCCCCACACACTGGCGAGGCGCGTTGAACTTTTCCCCGCATGTATGATCGCACTACGTCGGGCGGCGAATCTAAGGCGCAGCCCCGCACTGCGCCTAAGTCCCGCTCTGCGCCCCACACACTGACGAGGCTTCGACGGAATTTACATGGTATGTATGAGCGCACCTCGGCACCGACATAAATCAGGCGCAAATTTTGCCGGAAAACTGGCGGAAACATGCGCTCCGACGCGGCGAGATTAATACATGTCGCCCTTAGTGTCTACATTCAATAGGGAGATGGGCCTGTAGCTGGCACATTGGAGCGGATCTTTTCCCTCTTTCAGTATTACTGTGATATAGGCTTTCAAGAATAATGGTGGGAATGGCAGCTCTGCTGAAATCGAGTTGAAGGATTCTAATAGGGAGGGAGCTTGTTCCGGGGCCAGGGCTTTATAGAATTTAGCAGTAAAGCCATCCGTTCCGGGACTTTTTCCAGTTGGTAGATGTTTAATGGCCTGGTTGAGTTCTTCTATAGAGAAGAGCTGGTCCAAATCCTGTAATCTATCTGAGGACATTTTTGGCAGAGCCGTGTCAGACAGAAATTGTTCTAGTATGGCCTGTCGGGTCTTAGAACCTGATTCTGGTAGGTTTTATAAATTCTGATAGAAGTCCCGAAATGATGCCAGTATTTTTGGAGTTAGATGCGTCACTTTCCCTGTTGCTGCCCTGATTGCCGGAACAAACAATGCTGCTCTTTTGTATTTGAGGGCTCTTGCCAGCATCCTCCCTGGCTTATTAATCCTTATTAATATTTTTGCGCACATATTTGTTTATAGGGCATCTGCTTCCGATCCAGCAGCTGTTTAATTTTGTGACACAGCAGCAACAGGGCTCAGGTCTTCCTTCTTGTTAGAATTTTTATGTTTAGTTTCTAGTCTGACTAGAGAGTCTAGGAGTTTTTCTAATTTAGCTGAGACTGCTTTTTTCAGTCTGGAACCATGTTTTATTAAGATGCCTCTGATGACACATTTCAAAGATTCCCACTGGATCTGTGGCGCAGTATTGTCTGACATATGGTCTGTTAGAAAATTTTGTATGGTTTGCTTCAGTTCTGACAGACCTAACGCATCTTCAAGGAGAGACTCATTTAAAGATCTTCCGATCGGCATTGGGTTTGGTAATTTCACAATGGACAGGGGCGTGATCAGACAGCAGTATACTATCAATTGTGGTTCTGCTCACGGCTGGCAAAAGGGAGTGGGGCAAGAGGATATAGTCCAGTCGACTATACGTATTATGAGGGAATGAGTAAAATGTACAGTCGCGAGTGGAGGGATGTGCGAGTCACCATACATCGCTAAGTTGCATATCATGTAGCATTTTCCTAATTTTTTAAATTTATTATGGGGGTGTTGATTTGCCGGATGTAGAGTTGAGCTCTGGCTGAAGTGCGAGATTAAAGTCACCACACACCACCAGCGAACCCTGAGCAAATATATTTAATTCATCTAACACTTTGGTTAGAAAGGAGAGCTGTCTCAGGTTTGGAGCATAAATGTTTGCTAGGGTGTATGTGGAGCCTTTATGACACATTTGATAAAGATATCAGCCGTTCACATCTGCCCTGGTGTCTATAATTTGATTGATAACATAGAGATTTGTGGAAGAAGACTGCCACGCCTTTCATTTTAGCTATCGGATTGCTAGAATGGAACCAGGCAGGGTAATATTTATTGTTGATGTTGGGAACCTTCTCGCTATGAAAATGCGTCTCCTGGACACAGAAAATATGGGACCTTTGCTTGTGCATCGAATATAGTATTTGGGACCGCTTTTCCGGAATGTTAAGTCCCTTAACATTAAGGGAGGAGATTTTAAGGTCTCCATGGTAAGACACATAAACGCTTCTTTGATGGACCCAAATCCCCCATACCCCAGAAAACAATACCCTGCCGAGACTTAATACTACAAAACATGAACATATTTCAGAAAATAAATGAAAAATATCCAGTCTTCAGAAAGAATGGCACTCATCTCATCTCTAATGTATGCAGCAAAATAGCTGCTGTGTCTGGATGAAGGATATCCAGTCACGCTCCTACTGGGGGGGACTGTGTCTGCCAGTCTCAGCTCCAGTAAGCCAACAAAGGAGTGGGAGTGTGTCCGGTAAGGAGTGCTCTGACTAAGCCGTCAAGGCCAATGAAGACATAATAGCATACGGGACGGGGAATACGTGGGATCATTATGACCACAAGGTGTGATAAAGCAAATGCCATATATTGTGTGGTGGAGTTGTGGGGACTACCAAGCCCCTTGCAACGGGGAAGACAGGAGAGAAGTGATCAGTCTATCTGTGGGTATTATCTACCTGAGTTGTGGAGAACTCAATAAGTAACCTGTTTTTGGAGCGGTGAGTGCCATTTAGCCACTAAGGAATGTCAGAGAGTCTACTGGGGCAGTGGGTAACCTGGTGCCAGGTCACCAGTTGAGCCATAACCCGGTAAGACTTAATGCATAGGGAGAGGGTAGGGAAGAGAAAGAGAGGAGAGCGAGAGAAAAAAAGGGGGAAGGAGGAGAGAGGGAGGGAAAGGAGAGTTAGATGAGGGGTCGCACTACTATTACTTTGAAGACATCAAAAGCAGGATGTGACCTAGTAAGTTTGAAAAACCTCATGTAACAATGACTCAATGCCTCAGTCTATTGCCCCGATCGCAATCTCCTTGACCATGTCACTTCTTGGAGCCTTCCGAAATCTCTGAGGTTTTGGTATTCCTGGAGGTCCAAGTCTCTTGGGAGGTTGTGTGGGTGCCAGGGGATCAGCAGTCGTGGGTGGTAAAGCAACATTGGGCAAATCCAGTGCTGACAGGAATGCTGGTAAATCCGCCAGCGTGCGGAAGGTGATGTTTTCTTCTCTTCGGTGCACATGGAATGCAAATGGATATCCCCAGCGGTATGTGATGTCTTATTGCTGTAGGACCACCAGAAGGGGCTTGATGGCCGCTCGAAGATGCAGAGTGCGCCTGGAAAGGTCTGGAAAAATGGACAGTTTATGGCCCTCATAGGACAGATTCTGTGCGAGTTTGGCCTTTCGCATAATTTGTCCTTCACCGTGTAATAGTGGACCCGGCATATCACATCCCGGGGGCGGGGGGTCAAGGGCTTGCGGCTTCAATGCCCTGTGCGCCCTGTCTATTTCAATGTGATTGTCCTCCTCTTTAACAAGTAGGAGATTAAAGAGTTTGGTTAAGGACGTGATGAGATCCTGTGTCTTAATGCACTCCGGCAGGCCCCTGATCCTAATATTATTCCTCCTACTCCTATTTTCCAAGTCGTCTATGTGGTCAAGCATAGTTTGGTGAGCATCTTTCTGGACCTTTGAACATTTCAAGATCTCGGACTCTTGATTGCAGTGATGTGATATCAGATTTTACCGGCTGTAAATCAGTGCGCCATGCTTTCTGTAGATCAGATGAGAGCGTAGTTAAGTCGCTCTTTGTGGGCAGCAGAGACAACAACGCTTGTAATTCTGGGTGTCCTTTAAGGGCTAATAACGCCTCTTCTCTGGGTATGGGGGACAGCACACGTGGGTTCCCTTGTTCTGAAGCTCCAAAGTCAAACGCATCAATGGGTGACCCGGTGTCCTGTGGTGAAGGTGGCCCATGAGAGACTACCGGCGAGTCAGTGGCAGAGTGGGGTTGGGAAGTCATACATAAGTCCTCCAAGGGATCTCGCACAGATTCCATTGTTGTTGGTACAGGGCTGTTTTGCTTAGGTGTACTGAGTATTGGGACTATAGATGCAGATTGGTTCTCCCCCCTATGTGGCAGTGACTCTTCCAGACAGAGCAATGGGGAAGTGATCCAATTCAGTTTTATAGATGAGCTCTCCCCTGGGTTAAATAAGCCTGATGCTTGGAGCTTTTCAGTTGGGGCAGGAGGTTGTTTACCTGAGCCTCCACTTTCTGCTCGCTCTGCAGTGAACGAGGTATGTGCTGACTGCGCTGTGGAGGTGGAAGATGGCGCCTGGCCATGTGCGGCAGTTCCTGCCCTCTGCTCACCTCTCTCCTCTCCGTCTGATTCCGTCTCCCCTGAAGCTGTGGCCGTGTCTTTTTGCCGCTCCCTTGTCTTCTGACTCATTGTGTGGGAATGGAGGTGAGCTGCCGGTGTCTCCTCTGCCGGTGTCCCCCTCGTAGATTTGGATTTTAACATAATCTGATTGCTCAGAATAGGTGGTGTCTCTTTATAATCTGTAGAATAAACCTATGCTGCTTACTTAGGGGAAATAATGAATAACCATACACAGGACATTTATCATTTTCAGATTTAATGTCGTTCGAAGGAAATCTTTTGAATTAAAGCAATAAAACATCAAATATGTGTTGGTTTAACTAGTTGTATTGTAAGCAGGATGTGGGTAAAATCAGCAATGTGTCTTCTTATTTATATATGTTTGTTTTTCTGAGACTGTAGTATCTGCGTTAAAGCCTGAGGATCAATATAGGAACATGGTAGCAGGAAGTAAGGAAGAGAATGAATATCTATAGTGGGTTGCAAAAGGTTATTCTCTATCCATTGAAATGTATCGTGAATTATTTACCCTTACCGGCGGAGACATCAGTTTTGGGTACTTCCTAACAGAGACACGATTTCAATAATTTTCTTTGTAAGGTGTGTCTTCTTTATGGTATAGTATAACTATTTTTTAATGCTGCTGCTACCTTTACATGCTGGATTCAGAGAATAATGTTTTTCTCGTGACATATGGGGCTTTAAAGGCTTTAGTAAGAAATTTTGGTCCAATTAAATACTTGTTTATTTGTTGAAAAAATTTCAACATTTATCGTGATTCAATTTTATGAAAATATTTTGCCATTTTCTAAATACTTCGCGAAATTTTCTTCATCTAAGACAGATTGTTAAATACTTATTCAAAATAGGTTATAAATCGCATCTACCATAGGTTTCTGTATGTTGGCCATAATTTTTTTATCTTACTTAAGGCGTTTTAAGAAGCTTAGGAGGTATTACAGAAATATGATAGCAATTTTTTTATATTTTCAAGAGATAAAATTACAGTTTCTATATTTTAGGGAGTACCTATTCAGTTCACATGTTGAATTTGAGGGTACTGTATGTTAAAACAACCCCCATAAGATCTACTCCCATGTTAAGAAAACTACACCATATCATAGGTATTTTAACAGCACTTAGAAAAGTTGTTAACCTTCTAGGTGTTTTGAACGAGGAAAATTAAAGAAAAGTGGCGGTAAAATTTCAACAATGTCAATTTTTTGGCCAAATTTTCAATTTTAATCTATTATTTCATGGAATTTAGTATTATCGTTACAGAAAAATAAAACTCACTTGTATAAGTTTCCCCTACATACTGCTGTTTCAGAAATATATTGTGCCTAGTATGTTATTTTGGACTCAACCAATCAGGCCTTCAGATAGATGATAAGGTAGCACCTACTGGATCTTTGGAGCTATCATTTTACTATGAATTTTATGGCACACATATAGGTTATTCCTGTGACAGAACACTTTAAGGGTGCTAAAAAAAACCCCAAAAAACTGAAAATACCCCTTTATAGAAACTACACCATCAAAGAATTTTTAAGAGGGGTGTAGTGAGTTTTATTGACCCCACAGCTATTTACAAAAAAAAGACCATAAAAATGAAAAATTTACATTTTTCAAAAAAATTTTAATTTTTCCCCAAAATTTTTTTCATGCTCACAAGGAATGTAGGAAAAACCAAAAACCAAAACCTATTCCCAAATCTCTTCTGGTTTTTAAGTACCCACATGTGGTATAAAGAAAATTTTGGGACATGTAGGGGTTTCCAAAGTAAGGAGCATATTTGGTTTTTGGAAAGAGAATAGGGGGGAATTTTTGGGGAGGCCATTATGTTGCATTAGTAGAGTCCCTAAATTTTCCAGAAAAAAGGGAAATCCCCAAAAGTGACCCCTTTTTGGAAACTGCCCCCTCAATAATTCACTAGGGGTATAATGTGCATTTTGACCCCACAGGCTTTTCACAGAAATTTTTGAATTGGGTTGTAAAAATTTAAAATTTTAAAACTTTTTCAGAAATTGCACTATTAATCTCAATTTTTTTTTTTCCACAAAAAAGGAGGAAAAAAAACCCCCAAATTTTTTTGATAAGGAATACCCTAGGTGGTCATAAAATATATACAGGGCCGTGATCAGTCTTAGAAAGGAAAAGGGGCGTTTTTGGCTTTGGAGTCCAAAAAAAAGTGGATTGGCTGAGGCCATGGGCATAGCTACAGGGCCCGCAGGATTGAAATTTTGGACCGGGGCCCTTGCCAGAGGGGTCCACGAACCCTCCACGTGCCACAGCAGTGATTTCTAGTTATCCTGTGCACGGGGCCCGTGCAGCTCAGCGTGTGAGGGAGGGGGGGGGGGGCATGCTTTTTACATCACTACAGCTTGCAACAGGGTGCTTCCACCCCTTTCAGTTCCCGCACCCTGTGTTTGGATGGGCCCACCCTCTCTTCTCCCAGCAGGAGCCCTGAACCCCACCCACAGGCAGGAGGGAGGAGGACCAACTCCAAAAAAAGGAGCGCGGAGAATGAAAGTAAGTCACAGATGCAATTGGGCATAGTGATGTAAGGGCCCCCCCTTCCCCTGGATGGGGTTGGTCCCCCTTTAAAATGTGAGTTAATAAGGGGACCCCCTGAAACCCCCCTTGCCCCCCGCAAAAACCCTGAGGCTGGGGGTATTGTGAGGTGGGGGGTGTGTGGGGGAAATGGGGGGTGTGAGGCTGGGGGATGTATGGGGGAATCGGGGATGGTGTGATTCTGGGGGTTTATATGAGGGGGGGCTGTATGTGAGGCTGGGGGCTGTATGTGAGGTGGGGCGTTATGTGAGGTGGGGGGGGGGTATGTGGGTGAGGGATTTTAGGCTGGGGTGTGTATGTAGGCTGGGGGGGTTTTTATGTGAGGTGGGGATGTAGGCTGGGGGGTGTTGTGAGGCTGGGGGGTGTTGTAGGTGGGGTTGTATGTGAGGGTGGGGGGTTTTTGAGGTTTGTGGGTATGTGTGGTGGAGGGGTAGAGGCTGGGGGTTGTATGGGGCTGGGGGGGTGGAGAGGTGGGGGGATGATGTGGGGCTGGGGGTGTAAAGTGAGGCGGGGTGGTTTGAGGCTGGGGGGTGTGTTGAGGCTGGGGGTGTGGGGAGGCTGGGGGGGGTGTGTGGGCTGGGGGGTGTATGTGAGGCTGGGGGGGTATGGGC
>JAODAL010056959.1:0-22969 GCA_025379985.1 Phyllomedusa bahiana
TCTAATTTGCATGGGGGGGTTTTTGCTGCCTCTGTGCTGTGTTCAGATTCATCTCCCTTTGACTAGCAGTGTATTGGGCCTGTTTCTGTTTTTTTTAGTAATTTTTTTTTCCCATTTTTTTTGTGTATTTTGTGATTTTAAGGGGTGTAGGGACCCCCAAAAGATGAGGGGCCCTTTATGGGGTTGGAAAGGTTACAAATTTTGTTTCCCTTATGTTAACCAAAACCTCATATTTGATATTGTTCCCGTATGTGAAAAAAGTTTTTTTTTTTTTTTTTTGCTTGCCCAACGTAAAGGGGAAATGGATGCAAGTAGAATACCAGCAAACAGCCGCCCCCCCCCCCCCCATGCATTTGGGGGTGTGCGAGCGGCTGGCTTACGGGTATTTTTTTATCTTTATAGGTTTTCCCAAAAAATGGTACTGGGCTTTTTTTTCCCTTTTTGCATTTCCCATGGGAATAGATGTCAAATTTTAAAGGTTTCCTTTCATTCCACTCGTGGGGAGATAATTTTGGGTTACCACCAAGCTGCACCCGGGTATTTTTCTTAATAGCATTGGGGGGGTTTGTGCTGCCTCTTTTGGGGTTTTGTTCAGATTCATTTTCACCTTTTATAGCAGTGAGAAAGGCCATGTTTCTGGTTTTTGAGTAATTTTTTTTTCCCATTTTTTTGTGTATTTTGTGTTTTTTAAAGGGGGTGTAGGGAACCCCCCAATAGATAAGGAGCCTTGATGGGGGTTGGAGGCTTACAATATAGTGGCCATTATGTTAACCAAAACCTCATATTTGATATTGTTCCCGTATGTGTGAAAATTTTTTTTTTTTTTTCCTTGCCCAAAAGTTTTGGGGAAATGGATGCAAAGTAGAAAACCGCGCCGGCCCCCCCCCAAAGCTTTGGAAAAGGGGTGCGAGCGGCTGGGTTACGGGTATTTTTGTTTTCTAAATAGTTTTCCCCCCGTATGGGGAATCGGCTTTTTTGCTTTTTTGCATGCCTTTTTGTATGGGTTTTCAATTTTAAGGTTTCAGCTTTTCAATTTAAATCAGTGGAGAGATAAATGGGGGACCACCCATCAGCGCAAATGGGGATTTTTTTTCTAATAGCATGGGGGTTTGTTTTTTTCCTCTGTGCTGTTTTTCAGATTTTATCTCACCTTTTTGGGTAGAGTGAGTATGGCCATGTTTCCCGGTTTTTTTACCATTTAGAGAGGAATCATTTTTTCACCATTCTTGAGTATGATCCTATAACCCTTTAAACCAAAATTTCAAAATTTTATTTCTAACGATATTGACTTTAATTTTGCCCAAAAGAAAACTAAAAGAAGGACATTGTAAAAAACCTCTGGGGAAATACTATTTCCCCAGCATCCCCACTCTCCAGACTTCTACTCCCCCTCTTCATACAAACAGATCTGAAAAAAAAAAAAAACCTTGTTTTGTAAAAAAACGCCCGACAGAGTAGGCTGAAAAAACCCATAGAAAAAGCAGTATAATTTAGGGCCCAAAGGAACTAAGTTTCTGAAGGAAAAGGTCGGTAATTTACAGGGGTTGAAAAGCTTTCAGAGAAATCCAGGAAAAGCAACTAAGAGTAGTTGCCGGAAAAATTTGCCAATTTAGGAGTCCTTCGAAATTTTTGTCAAATTCCTGTGGAATATAAAGGTAGAAACCTAATTGTTTAAAAGAATTTTACAAATCAGGCCACTTTATTAGGTACACTGTTTCCCAATGCTTTGTTAAACTTAATTTTTAATCCGGCCCAAACACATGGGGGGCAAAATCAGTGCATTTTTGGATGTAGAATGGTCAAGGGCAATCTTGAAATTCAACCGGCATCAGTATGGGGAAAAAAGGTGATTTGAGTGCCCCTTTTTAACGTGGGCCCTGGTTGTTTTGGCCAAGAAGGGTGGTCTGGTTTTCCGTAAAAATGCTGATCTCCCGGGATTTTCAAGCACAACCATCTCTAGGGGTTTCAGAGAATGGTCCCAAAAAGAAAAAACATCCAGTGAGCCCGGGAGTCTTTTGGGGGAAATGCCCTTGGTTTAATGCAGAGGTCAAAGGAGGGAAAGGGTCAAATGGTTCCCAGCGGTTTGAAAAAGGGGGAAAAGTGACTCAAAATGCCCCCCCGGGTTTCAACCTGGGAGGCGAAGAGCATTCGAACCAATTTCGGGCGAATTTGAGGCGATTTGGGGGCAGCAGGGAGAAGCCCACACCGGGTGCCAAATCCTTTTTAGTAAGAAAAAGGAAAATTTAAAGGCCCCAATTTTCCCCAAATCATCGAATTGGACAGTTTGAAAAATTTTTTAAAAAACGTTTTCCCCGGGTTTTGATGAGTTTTCCCATTTCTGCCCGCGGGGCATTCGGTTTGGGAGGGCAGAATTTTGGCCCGGTTTAACAAAAATTTTTAGATGGATCCATCCGTTTTTATTTAAAAGGTTCCCGGCTGGTGGGGGGTGGGTTGGGCATTTGGGTGTGGGAATATTTTCTTTGGGATCTTTGGGCCCCCTTGGGTACCTTTTGAAACATCGTTTGCAAGCCCCAGCCCACACTGTGGGTTTTTTTGCTGACCCTTTTCCACCCTTTATGCCACAATGTACCCCAAAATTGATGGTATTTTCCCGCAGGATAATGCGCCATGTCATAAAGCTGGAAAACATCTACAGGGGGTGGTTTCTTGAACATGAAAAAGAGTTTAAAAATACTCAAATGGGCCCCCAACAGTCACCAAAATACAATCCCAAAAGAGCATCTTTGGGATGTGGTGGTTTTGGGGGAAATTGCATTATTTGGGTGTGCAGCCCCAAATCTGCGGCAAATTTTGTGATGCCCTCATGTCAATTTTGGACCCAAAATTTCCCCCCCTTTAAAGGGAAAGTTCCAGCACCCTTGTTGAATCTATGCCCCACGAAAGGGTTTTAGGCCGTTTTTGAAGGCAAAAGGGGGTCCAAACCCCTTATTGCTTGGTTGGGGCCTAATTAAAAGTGGCAACCCCCGGGGGGATTAAACCCGGGTGGAAAATGTTTTTTTTTTATCTTTTTTGGTGGAAATTTTATTTCCCTTTTTTTTTCCCCCCTCTTCAAAATTTTTTGGCCTAATTGGAAAATGCAATTAGTAAAAATGGAAACTTATGGGGGGTGGGCTAAAAAACTTTTTAGTTGCCCCTAGCAAAACCAAAAAGGCACCCTTTTTTAAATTTTTAAAAAATAAAGGGGTATATGAAATTAAAAAAAAAGCTCTGTTTTTGGGTTTTTATGGGCAACAAAGGAAAATTTTTAGGGTCTAGACCGTTTTCAAAAATTTTCCCCTAAAAATCTCTTGAATTAAAATATTTTTTCAGTTTCAACAGTTTAAAAACTATTTAAATTTCTTAAAAAAAACCCAATTTTAGTGTTTAGGGGCCTAAAATTAAAAATGACTTAAAATCATTGTATTCAGATAATTTTTTAAAATTTTATAGAGATTGAAGGTCCTTTTTGCAGCTTTTTTACACCTTTTGTAACAATAGGGGTTTATTTTAAAAAGGTCAAAAGTCCTAATTATTTGAGTGTCTGCATACGTCTGGGCATGTTTGGGGAAACTGCAAAAAAGATGTCGTCAAATTTGCAAACGTGTTTCAATCTGTAGTTAGTTTTCCTTTTTAGAACACAGGAAATGACATATTGGGTTTTGCTTAAAAGTCAAATTTAATCAAAAAAGATGGATAAGTTTCAAACTTGGGTTTTTAAGGGAAAACTTTTGCTGTTTTTTAGGAAAATCCCGGCCCCTTTAAAAATGGACTCAAATGGGCTCAGGAAAAAAACATGAAAAGGCACTTCTAACGGCAGCATTAGTTGAGCCCTTTTGGGGAAAATTCCAAGCTGGCACTTTCTATATTTATATACAGCTGTAATGCAGATTACCAGATACATAATTCATGGACAATGAAATGTGCAGAAAAGGACGCCCAGAACTTACATTCAACCACACTATATAAAATAAAATGGATTTACACCACATATACAATATCAGTTACTGTTTCAATCACTCACCTTTTGACCCGGTAAGTAATTCCCGTCTAGGGACCAAGGAAGGAAAATAATATAATCAATAAATCAGGAAAACAGTACAAAACAGAGTCTATTTCTTTCCTAGTTTAGGAACAAAAATTAGTCATGGCAATAGCTAGTGATGGGTGTCCTCATAGTATTCCTGCATCACCATGAGTGTCTGATTAACATGCACATAATTTACAGTTTATGCACATGTACCTTTTTTCTTAGGCTATGTTCACACGGGCTAATTTCGGTGTGCATTGCGCCATGGATTAAATGGATTACGCCTCCTCTCCCCAGGCATACAATACGAACGATTGTATGCCAGGGAGCAAAGTGATTAGGTAATTACTTGCGGCGAATATTTGCCACGAGTAATGACAGTCTATGGGGCCGGTGGGCTGCTGGCCCCCTGTGCTGCGGGAGTACGCGCTAATCAGCACGACTCACAAACACCCGGCGTAATTGCAGGGCGTATTGTATGCCCCGCAATTACGCCGTGTGAACATAACCTTAAACAAAACCTGTCAGGTGGTTTATGCTATTCTGAAAGCAGGTTATAATAGAGGGATAGAATCTCCAAGGCAAAACTTTCTTTCAGCATTATCTACAAAAATGTATAAAAAATATAAATCCTTTATTGATTCACAACCATAAAATTACCAATGGGACAGCGCTAGGCAGCATTATTTTTCTATGTCCGCTGTCCCCTTGACCATTTTATGAATGTGTATCAATAAAAGATTTATACTTTTTTTTAATACATTTTTGTGAATTATGCTGGAAAAAAGTTTTACATTGGAGATACTCAGATATTGAACATACTTGGAGTGAGTTTCATGCATATCCTTTGGACTGCCATAAGAAGTTCTGGGTGACCTGGCTATCTGTGTTGTTTATAATAGAGGGAGAGAAGCTGAGCTCTGTGACATATAGGGTTATATGATAGAGGAGAGAACCTGAGCTCTGTGATATATAGGGTTATATGGAAAAAATTGGTACTGGAAAATATAAAACAACAGACGCCAAGGCGCACTCCTAGTGCAGACAACATATTTTTTTTTTTTTTTTAGGGTGAGTAATTAAGTAAGACACTCACCTTACAATGGTTGTGTTCAGGCATATAGTAAGCAGCTCAAATCTTGGACGATGTACCTCGAGTCCTCGATGTCAGAATATGCAATTACATTTTACTTTTGTGTGGCATAAGAACATTTAAGGAGATAGCAAGGGTCTAGTGCTTTCAATAATAGTAGTAATGGCAGTGCCAAATAAAATAAGGGATATAATCCCAAATAGAATTTATCTTTTTATTAAACAAATAAAGTATAAGCACTGATTGAGCTATAAAATAAATTAGACCTTTTGAATAAGTCTGTAAAAAGAGGAGACAGATGCAACGCGTTCCGCCGATACTGCCTGTTGAAGCCGAGCACGTGTATCGGTGAAATCCCATTGTCAACTTAAATTATGTGCCAGGGAAAGGGAAAAATCACACGTAAACGGGTCTCTATGCACAATCCATCTCGGACAAACAACTCAGGACCCACCTACCTGTACACAACTTGGGTGTGACCAGGGATATGCTACACCACAACATCTTGCTCTCAGCTCTCACTCTGCCTACACTACAGGCACACACATAAACCAACATGGTCCACAACCCCCAACTCTTCGGATACTTTCGGGGTTTGCTAGGCCAACAAGGCAAAAATTTTAAGGTTTAATATACAGGTACAGTGCTAAGTTAGAAATATTGCAAAATAACAGATATACATAAAAATGTGCAGAACAGTACAAAAGGATAAAATAACGAAAAACAGACCTTTTCCTATTCGATCAGTTAAAAATCTGGGCTGTGGAATACAGCTGAAGTGAATTGGACAGACCTACGACTGATGCTAACTCCTGGATCTGACAATGAGCTTTTGCCTCCAAGGTGTTTTATGGAATCTCCAAAAAAAGAAAAAAAACAGCCCCTCCTCCTGCTTAGGTCACAGAGGGGATGAGTAGTTACATTCCGGGGACACAAGAAAAGTCATAATTTTCAGCTTCGGTCATAACTACTAGCAGTCTTCTAACCTGATATCATGACTGTCATGTTCCCAAGTATGAATTTATCAACCCAGGTATACCAAATGCGAATATGACAGATTCATAATTTGGGCTGATTTCTGTTCTTTCGGTTCCCTATAGCTTAAAAGATAGGAGGTGTGACTGGATTCCGGGGTCATAATTTCATAAATGAGTTATGGGAAACATGGATTATGGCCAACATTTGTTTGATGTACAATTTTTACCATTGTCCTACATCATGTGCTTAGCTAGCAAATATGCTCAGTAACCCTGGTGACATATAGTCTGGTGTGAGTTTACCTTTCTTCCACTTGTCCTAATTAACACGTCCATGCTAATTGGCATAACTGCCAAAAGGACTCACTAAAGGACTGTGCATGCTAAATGCCCCCCCTCACAGAAATCAATGCAACATTTCCATAAAAAGACATGATAAAATAATACATCACACACAACATTAATATACAAAACAAATAAGCAAATTGGAAATAAAAATTTGAACCCAAAGGCTTATTTTTCTCACAGTGATTAAAAAGCGTTTTAAATAAAATAATATATATATTAATACTGATTTTTACAGAACTAAAGGATAATGTTAAATAAAAAAAAACAGTTTAGTTGAATAGAAAGTCATCAAAACATAAAGTAATCAAAGTAATAAATAATAAAAAATAAATGGAAAATAATAATTAACCGATTATGCCCTTAACATAAATGGCACCTAAATATTCATGGTACACCAATACCTCTAAGAAATGTAGAGGGAAAGAGAAAGGTAATAACAGGGAAAGGGGACGGACCAAAAAAAAAATAATATACATAAGTTTGCCCAAGCACTATTTATCCAAGATTTATGTAATTGGTCGGGCAGATATTAGTTTTAAAGGAGAACTTCAAATAAAGCATGTAAACGTAGGGTGATCATTAAAGCCCAAGGGGCACACGTATGCATTTTGTGAATCCATTGGGCCTCCTTCTACAGAAGGCATTTGTCCCAATCGCCACCTCTGGAGGACAATTTTGCAGTTTCCACAATACAGAGAGACAAACAATCCACATCGCCATTATTATTTTCATAAGCATGCTTTGTTATGGGAGTGTCTCTCCTGTGGGTTACATCCTCCACATGGTCCCTAATCATTCTCCGGAACTCTCTCTTAGTTTTTCCAATGTATTGCAATGAGCACACACAACTACAGAGATAAATGACCCCTTTAGTTCTGCAATTACCAAAACTCCTACTCTCAAAACATCTATGTGGAGGAGATCACAAATGATTCAGTGACTGCAACAAATGGGCAGGCTCTACATGAGCGACATTTATAGGTCCCCAGTAGTTGACAATCTAGCCAGGTTCCTGGGGGTGTTGCTATGGATGATGTGGTTGCATAGGGACCGTCCTCTTCTAAATGTAACAGATGGGAGTAGTTTAGAGAGATCAGGGTCTAGGTGTAATACGCCCCAATGTTTTCTCAAAATGGATCTTATTTTCTCACTCCGATTATCAAAAGTACCTATGATTCTATTATCTTCAGCTGTTTTCTCTCTGCTTCCTAGCAGATAATTTCTACTGAGAGAAAGAGCATTTCTGAAAGCCCTCCGCAAGGGTGGTTCCGGATATGGATAAATCAATTTTTTTAGCCCCAGGATTGTCTCCTAAAATTCTCAATGGTAGAACAGTTTCTCCTTAAACATATAAATTGGCCTTTGGTATTCCTTCCTTTAGAGGTCGGGGGTGATGACTAGACCATTTCAGAAAACTGTTTGTAGCAGTTGGCTTCCTAAAGAAGTCTGTGCCAGTGGTTCCATTGTATCTTATTCTAATGGTCAAGTCCAGAAACTTAAAAAATCCCCTCCTACCTCATAGGTAAATCTTAGACATATATCATTTTTAGAGATGGGCGAATTTCTCAAAAATTCGGTTCGGTCACTTCGCCGAATTTCCCGACAAAAATAAATTCGGTCCGAATTACTTTGGGACGAATCACGTTAAAAAACAGCTATTTCCAGGCTGCACAGAGCCTGCAGGGTGCTGTAGAACGTTGTGCCATGCTTAAATATGCAGAGGGAGCTTGGTTTGGGCTTCATACAATGTTGTGTTTTAGTATGACACGCAGATGACTGCCGCCGCTCTTAGAATCGCTTCACTATAAAATTCCCTGGGCACTTAAGAGGGCAAAACTGACCAAAAAACTCAAGCGGGAATGTAGCCTGATAAAGTCATGCCAGCGAAAGCTGGAAAAAAACAAGCTGAGAGCTCAGGTGGCAACATTAGTGACAGAGTGTGGAGGTGACGGCGGCAGAAGCAGCAGCATGAGGTCAGAGAGTGGCACAATGACATTCTGGAGGTGGCAAAAACAGGAGTAGGCCACAGAGTGGCACAATGACACAGTGTGGAGGTTACGGCAGCAGCCACAGCAGCAGCATGAGGTCAGGCAGTGGCACAATGATATTCTGGAGGTGGCAAAAACAGGAGTAGGCCACAGAGTGGCACAATGACAGAGAGTGGAGGTGATGGCAGCAGCAGCATGAGGTCAGACAGTAGCACAATGACACAGTGTGGAGGGCACGGCAGCAGCATCATGAGGTCAGGCAGTGGCACAATGACATTCTGGAGGTGGCAAAAACAGTAGTAGGCTATAGAGTGACACAATGATACAGTGTGGAGGTCATGGCAGCAGCAGCATGAGGTCAGTCAGTGGCACAATGACATTCTGGAGGTGGCAAAAACACGAGTAGGCCACAGAGTGGCACAATGACAGAGAGTGGAGGTGATGGCAGCAGCAGCATGAGGTCAGACAGTGGCACAATGACATTTTGGAGGTGGCAAAACAGTAGTAGGCCACAAAGTGGCACAATGACAGAGAGTGGAGGTCACAGCAGCAGCAGCATGAGTTCAGAGAGTGGCACAATGACACAGTGTGGAGGGCACGGCAGCAGCAGCATGAGGTCAGTCAGTCGCACAATGACATTCTGCACTACACCAAAACAGGAGAACGCCACAGAGTGGAACATTGATACAGTGTGGAGGTCAGGGCAGCAGCAGCAGGAGGTCAGGCAGTGGCACAATGACATCCTGGAGGTGGCAAAAACAGGAGTAGGCCACAGAGTGGCACTATGACTGTGTGGAGGTCACGGCAGCAGAGCATGAGGTCAGACAGTGGCACAATGACATTCTGGAGGTGGCAAAACAGTAGTAGGCCACGAGTGTCACAATGACAGAGAGTGGAGGGAGGGGCAGCAGCACCCTGGGTTTCCAAAACAGTGGCACAATGACATTCTGGAGGTGGCAAAACAGTAGTAGGCACAAGTGGCACAATGACAGAGAGGGGAGGTCACATGCAGCAGAAAGGCATAGATCAGTGAGTGGCACATTGACACAGTGTGGGGGGCACGGAGCAGCAGCATGAGGTTCAGGCAGTGGCACAATGACATTTGGAGGTGGCAAAAACAGTAGTAGGTACAGGTGGCAAAATGAAAGAGAGGTGGAGGTTGAGGCGGCAGGAGCAACAGCATGAGGTCAGGAGTGGCAAAATTTGACACAGTGTGGAGGGCACGGCGCAGCAGCATGAGGTCAGGCAGTGGCACAATGGACACTCTGGAGGTGGCAAACAGTAGTAGGCCAAAGAGTGGCACAATGACAGAGAGTGGAGGTAAAAGCAGCAGCATTAGGTCAGAGAGTGGCACAATGACACAGTGTGGAGGGCACGGCAGCAGCAGCATGAGGTCAGACAGTGGGCACAATGACATTCTGGAGGTGGCAAAAACGGGGAGTAGGCCACAGAAGAGGCAAAATGCCCACAGTGGGGAGGTCACGGTAGCAGCCACAGCAGCAGCATGAGGTCAGACAGTGGCAAAATGAATTTGGAGGTGGCAAAAAACTGGAGTAGGCCAGGGAAAGTGGCACAATGACATAGTGTGGATGTCACGGCACAGCATCAACAGCAGCAGCATGAGGTCATAGAGTGCACAATTGACAGAGTGTGGAGGTGGGTGGCAATACCAGTCCCTGGTAAAGATGGTTGGTGGCAGATGGAGAAATTGTCAGCAGATGTGTGGAAATCAGGCGGGTGGCGGCATCAGAATAGTGGCTGAGGCAGGTAGTTTGAACCAGACACAGTTGTGTGAGGCGTCATGGCTGATGTAGTCTGACGCCTAAGGCATTTTGGGGTGTGGAAATCCTGGCGATCCCCGCCTGATTCATCTTGACAAAGGTCAGTCGTTCCACATTTTCCCTTGGACAGGGGGGTTCTCCTTGGGGTAACGATGGCCCCCGCCATAATGAAAAACCCACTCTGATGCCACACTACTGGCCGGGCAGGACAGCTTCTTCACTGCAAACTCGACAAGTTTCGGCCACACATCCAGTTTGGCTGCCCAGTAGTGTTGAGCGATTATTATCGACAAAGTTGAAATCGGCACAGTTTTTATGGTGATCGGATTTTTTAGATCATGCGATAATTTAGGTTAAAATCTGTGCATCATCTATTAAAATCGCGCCTTTTTCGGTGCTTCCTGTAATTTTAGCGGCCAGCAAATCAGATTACAGAATAGAGCAGGGTGAGATGTGTGTGAGACGTCATGACTGGGATGTGTATGGTTGCGATTGGCTGAAAAAATCACATGACCTCGTTTTACATAGAACAGCGTTTCCTGTTCAGCCTCAGTGTTTCTCAGCGTCTCAGAGCAGAAGGACGTGCGCTCTGCTTGTGTCCAAACAGCTCAGCGAAATATTAATATTTCTTCACAGAGAAACCTCTACTATTAGCTGTGATCCTACAATTTAGTTAGATTAGAGATTGGAAGTTTTTTATATAGTTAGGTAGAGAATTTAAGGAGCATCTACTGCTGTACAGTCACGGGGGGGAGCGGAGGGGGGGCCCCCGCGGGCGAACACAGACAAGCTCTATAAGGAATACTGGATGAAGTTCACCAAGACTTAGTGTAGACATTGCAATAGCTTTATTATTAACAGTTTTCAATTGAAATAATTCCTTTGGGTATTGGGCAGCCTGAACTTATAGGATACACATCTTTTCTAGTAACTGCCCGGTCTCTTTGTTAGATGGCAAAACTCCACTTTTATTATCAGTATACATTTCAGATAGGTGTTCATTTCAATTTTGCCCATTCCACTTTTGTTGATATATCCACCTTGCAAATTAAAATTTGAATCCAGCAATTTTATAGTCACCACAGGTGAATTGAAAGGTGCAAAAAAAATCTTGTATTATACGAATAGACAAGCTCTATAAAGAATACTGGATAAAGTTCACGAAGACTTAGTGTAGACATTGCAATAGCTTTATTATTAACAGTTTTCTATTGAAATATTTCCTGGATATTGGGCAGCCTGAACTTATAGGATACAAAATCTTTTCTAGTAACTAAAGGGCTCTTTGTTAGGGGCAAAACTCCACTTTTATTATCAGTATACATTTCAAATAGGTGTTCATTTTCAATTTTGCTAATTCCACCTTTGTTGATATATCCACCTTGTACTTAAATTAGAATCCAGGAAGTCAGCACAGGTTGATAGGTGCCAAAAATACCTTGTAATATCCGAATAAATTATAGATACGTGTTTTTTGGCTTTGGCGCACTACAGCTTTGTTCATTGAGGCACCTTGCACTTAAATGTGAATACTGCAATTTTTAAGTCACCACAGGTGAATTGATAGGTGCCCAAAAAAAAACTTTTATTATCCGAATAAAATTTCAGATACATGTTTTTTCACTTTGGGCAGGCCAGCTTTGTTGATAGATCTACTTTGCAGTTAAATTTGAATATAGCAATTTTGTAGTCACCACAGGTGAATTGATAGGTGCCAAAATACCCTTTTTTTATCCGAATTCAAATTTCAGTTCCCTGTTTTTTTTCACTTTGCCCCGTCCCGATTTGTTTTTATAGAGCCACCTTGCAGTTAAATTTTTAAACCCCGAAAAAGTTGTATTTTCCCAGGTGAATTGATAGGTGCCCAAAAAAAAAACCTTTTTTTATCCAAAACATTTACAGTAAGTGTTTTTTGCACTTTTGGGCCCCGTCCAATTTGTTGGGTAAAAGCCAAACCTTCCCGGTTTTAAAATTTTAATCCAGCAATTTTGTAGTTCCACAGGTGAATTTATAGGTGCCCCAAAAAAAAACCTTTTTTTTATCCGAATACATTTCAGATAGTGTTTTTTTTTTCTTTGGCGCCCGGCCAGCTTTGGGTTTCTTGATAGATCTACTTTGCAGTTTTTATTTGAATCCCCCGCATTTTTGTTTTTGAATTTGAGGGATTTAGAATTGCTGTGATTTTCCGTCTTTTTAAAAAGAACTTTCCCAAAAATCTTCCTCACCTTCTCAAATTTTTAAATTTTGAAAATGTAGCGAAATTCGGTGGTAAGCGAGCAAAAAGGGGGGGAGGACATGGGGGGTTTAAAGGGACAGGGGGAAAGGTTTCTCCCTTTCCCTGCGGCGACAACAAAAGCATGCCGCGTTTCAAACAGTTTAAAGGGCCGCAGGCCTGGGCATCGGGTAAACAGGGCCCCCCTGAAACTCAGAACGAACCCGCGTCGCCCAAAATTTTTCTTCCCTTGGGTTTTTTTCAACCCGCACCCTCATCTTTAAAATGCTAGCAATCCCTGTATTGAAAACAACCCAATTAATACAATTAAAAAAGGGGAAACAAAAGGGGCATGGTGGGGTTCCCTCCTATTTTAAAAATGTGTTTTCTAAATTTTAAAAAACTAAAAAAATTGCATGTACAAAAAGCTGGTAAAAAAAAAACCTGAATTTTTACAAGGGGGGTACAGGGGAAAAATTTACCAATGTGGTTATTCAGAGGACAAGGGGGTATGGGCCGGACAGAGAAAAAAAGTACAAAAACAATTTCCTTTCCCGCACCTTTAGTTAAAAAAAAGAGAAAAAAAATGCCAAGAAAAAGGGCACCTGGGTGGAACAGGATCGTTTAAACCACCAGTAAATTTTCCCAAATTTAAGCTCAATTGGGCCAACCTACGGGGGGCAAAAACGCTAAACCCCAAACTTTTAAATGTGTACTGAGGGGGGCTGGAGTTCTCACACCCTTCCCCTTCCGCACTCTGCTTTAGCACGACGTTTTCTTTTCTGACAAACAGGGCATTTTAAACCGGTGTAAGATGACAGACGCCATGGGGTTCACCCACCCACTGTAATCTGGCCTGGGTCATGCTGTGGCAAGGACAGGTATAGTCAATGTCCAGTTCAATAAAATGGTGGGTTTAAAAACTCCTTTTTCCGCACTTTTTAAACTGGGGGCAGAAGGGTTTTAAAGGTATTCTTCCTAGGCAGTTTAGTCAAGTCCAGTTCAACTGAAATGGGGTTGAAAGACTCCTTTTTCCCCCCTTTTTAAACTGTTGGGCAGACAGGTTTAAAGGGCAGCGCGGTCCCGGAAGGGTTTGTTAATGTTCAGTTCAACTAAAATGGTGTTTAAAGATCCTTTTTTTTTCCCGGGCCTTTTTAAACTGGGGGTCAGACAGGTTTTAAAGGGCATACCGGTCCAGGGCAGTTTTAGTCAATTCCCTGAAACTAAAATGGTGGTTCAAAGGGTCCTTGTTCCGGGACTTTTTAATCTGTGGGGCAGACAGGTTTAAGGGTCATGCTGCGTCCCGGCGGTTTGTTGTCCAGTTTAACTAAAATGGGGTTCAAAGACTACTTTCTTCCCGGGCCTTTTTTTCTGTGGGTCTGCGGGGTTTTTGGGTTCATCGCGTTCCAGGACAGGAATATTTAATGTCCAGTTTAAATAAAATGGGTTCAAAAAAACGCCTTCTGGCACTTTTTAATTTGTGGTGATGCAGGTTAAGGGGCTGTGTGGTACAAACAGGGGTAGTGAAGGGGTGTGACTTTTTTTCTGTGGCTTTTAAAAGCCAATGTTGCCAAGAGTGCGTCCATTTGACGTTGTGGGGTTAATTCAGCTTTTCCAGCCCGTTTGGGGTAAGAATGAAGGTTTTTGCCTCCCATAGATTTTAATGGCATCGCTCATAATCGACTGCTCACATCGAAAAACCTTTTCGAGGGGCCGACATCGACACGCCCCATGCGTAGCCCAAAGTACGCCAAAACTACTGCCCAGTATCCAGCGGTCTTCAACTGGGTGGCAGATGCGTCCAAAAGGCCACCACCTGTTTTGGGTTTGGGGCTGCTCCCGGTCCTGATGCTGCTGCTGCTGGCAATGCCCCCTCATAGGGGGGTGAAGGACATGGTCATCATGACCCAGACTTAGGGTTGTTTGCTGAGGACTGGTAAGCCCCTACCCCCCCCCCCTTTCCCCCCCAGAAAAGCCACGGCAGAAATTTTCCTGAGCGTTGAAGCCCCCCCCCGGGCCCAAGCCCGCAAGGGGGGACAATCCCGCACATAGGCACAGCCAACTCTACGGGGGGTTTTTCCCAAATTATTGAGATTTGCCCTTTCCTCTAAAGAAAAATTTTTGGGGGGGAAAAAAAAAAAGGCCTCCCATTTTGGACCTGTAGCGAGGGCCCAATAGGGTGGGACCAAAAAGTAAACCCCTTTCCCGGGATGCGGGCCCTTTTTCGGCTGTCATTTAACAAGGCAAATAGCATGCTGGGGGCCCAAACTGCACAATTGACCCGAGGGGCCCCTGCCTCCATCTCCACTGTATACTCCCCACGGTGCTTCCCCGATTCATTTTGCCCCCGCCCTTCCTCCTCCCCAATAAACCCTCCTCTAGTTTGCCCCTCTCCTCCCCCTCTTGTCACCTGGGAAAGAAAATCCACTCATTTCACCAGACAAGGGCTTCTGCTCCAATGTCCCCCTCCTTTTCCCCTCCTTTTCCCAGTCCCCCCCCCGACTCATGTGGCCGCGAAAATGTAGTCCCAGGGCCTCCATCCCCTGCCCAGACAGATTTTTCACTTTCTGTTCCGGGACATGAACAGTAATTGATTTTTATTCATCCCGTGGTCCGGGGGGACTGACAAATAACGGGCCCTTTCCCAAAAGGGCCCCAAACAAAGGGCCCGGTGTCACACATGAGCTTCCATTGGCGGCCTGGATCAAAAAAAATCATTTAGGGCCTTTCTCTTTTCCAAACAGTGGGTCCAAAAAATGTGCAGCTAAAAATTTCCAAACCGGGTGGAAACATTGAAATAAAAGGGTGTTTTTGGGGGAGGCCGTTCAAAACCCCCCTGCAACTTGGGGAGGGGGGTTCCTGGTTTTGGGTAGGAGGGAAATGAAGGGCCTGCACATTTTCCCTTTCCTTTTTCCCAAATTTTCCCTGAAGACCCGTGGAAGACTTCGGGAACCCTTTTCCCCCACAACCAGATTGAACACATGCGCCATGCAGGGCCATGGACCATCCCCCCCTCGTGCAGCGCGGCCCACCATGTTACCCCCATTTTTCCCGTCAACATGGTTCCGATTTTGCGGGTTGGGGCGCGGGGGGGGGAAAAGCCCCACATTCATTTCTTGCTGCATGAGCGGAGCAGTTCCCCCCCTTGTGTGTTTTCTTTTCGCCAGGCAACCCCGGGTTGTAGAATTTGGCGTGACACCGCTGTGCCCTACACATTTTGTTTTAAGGACCCAGTACTTGTGGAGGCGAGATGGGGTGGGGGAAAGGAGGAGGGGGCGGAAAATTGACGCAGGGGCCGCATTTTTTGACAACGTGGAGGAGAAAGGGGGGCGTCTCCGCCCAAAAGTTGTTGGGGGTGCCTGGGCGGGAAACCCACATTCACCCAGGGGGCCAAAAGGGACATTACTGGCCCTGACCGTAGTTACAGCCCAGACTCCCGTTTGGCCTGCCCCTTTGGAACAAACCGAAAAGCCAAGGACGGGCCCCCCTTCCCTGTTCTCCCTTTTTTAAAGGGAAGGGGCGGTTACTCCCTTTTTTTGGAAAAAGAAATTAGGCTTGGAACTCTCCATCTCGGCTGGGCACAACCCAATTATTCTCTGAAGGGTTTGCAGATTTCCACAATTTGGAAAGGGGGGGACTGCAGTCCCCAACAACTTGGGACAGGAAAAACGGTCAGCTTCTGCCCCTTAGGAGGGTTTGGACGCATAGTTTGTCTCTTTCCCAACGCCTCGCAAACACGCTGGCGCCATGAGAAACCCGGGACATCGGGCCCCCGGGGAGATGATTAAAAGAGAAACACTCCCTTCTGCAGAGGGTGGGGGAAACCCTTGACTGGTCAAGGGCTTTCCCGTCCCACTGGGTGCTGCTGCGGGCTGCTCCGGGGTTTTTCCCTGCGGGCGGCAGATGGACCACCAAAACGGAGCCACTTTTCCCTCCCCAGGCCACCGGATGGGGGCCGGCTCCCTGTTTTTTGGGATGCAGGGCCTGGTCCCAACGTTATTTCCCGGCCACGCTTCATTTCTCCCCCGATTCTACATATACCCATATTTGGGTTCCTCCGGTGTTTTAGCAAAGAACTTTTCCCACAAAAAGCTGAGTATGATTTTAAAACCCGCAACGCTCCGCACTGTGACAAATGCTGGGCCCCCCTGAGCCCCTGTGCCGCTACTTATTTTTGGACCCTGCGAAGCGGGTTTTCTTTTCCCCCCTGGGGGTGCTTGGGTTCCCCCCCCCTCACCGCTTTCTATCCTGCTGACTTTACGGCCACAAAAACCCACCTTCTGGCTGCGCCCCCTGCCGGGCCCCCGCGGCTGACGCCCTCTTCTCCTGACGATGATGAAGCCCTTGGCCCCACCCCGGGTCCCCCAATGCGGTCGGCACATTATCCAAAAAATTTTGGTTTTATTGCACTGCTGTCCTCATCACCGGGCTTGGTTTGCAGAGGCGACCCCTTACCAAAATGACCTCCCATGCCACCTCAACTCTATACTTTGCCCCCCTACTGCAAGAAGCCGAGGGTTTTGGGCCCCCTTTCTTTTGCTGCCAAGTAGCGCTTTACTGCCCTCCTTTAAATTTTTTCATCCCCCCGGGTATATGTGGCGCTGGGGGCCCCAACCCCCCAAAGTAGATCCTGGGTGAGGGAAAACCCGGGTGGGGCAGAGGCGGGTTTTAGGACAGGTGAAAGGGCCCCTGACCCCCCCCCCCGGGCCAAAGCCAAATAAGGCTTGTGTCTGACCCTTCCCCCCCCCTCTTGGCTGGGGTTTTTCAGATGCCCTTGGGAGGAAGGATACCTATCCCAAACAATCAAAACCATTTGGGGTTTCTGAACAACACACAGCCCTAGAAGACAAACGGCAGTTGTGGCCTCACCGAGTGCCCCCCTGCTGCGACTCCCCCTTTCTGTGCTGTGACCTGGGCCCCGCTCCAGGAATGTTTTTTCCTCTGCCACTTTGCAGGAAGAGCCTCCACCTTTTTCTGGGCCGACATACTGTTATTTTTAAAATTTTAAAAACACGTTTGATGAAAAAAATCTGTAATATAAATACAACCCTGTTTTTTGGGTTTTCCCAAAAGAACCCAGTAACAAGCTTTGGGGATCCCCTTGGGTTTTTAAAATTTCGCCCCCCCAAAAGGGCCCGGAAAAATTTACTTGTAAAGGTCGTTTAAAAACACTGGGTTTTTACGAAGGAAAAAGCACAAAAAAGGGTTAATTTTAAACCCTTTGGGGGTATGAATTATGCTACAGGCAAAAAATTTCTTTTTTTGGCGGTGAAAAAAAAAACGTTTCTTTTTCTAAGTACAACTGCCCGAAAAATACTTAGTTTTAACCCTTGGGTTTAAAATTCGTAAAAAAATTTTAAAAACCAAAAACACCAGCTTTGGGACATGTTACAATGGCGGGTTTTTTTTCGGTAAACAGCAAGAGAAAAACTTGTAATTAACCTTCCCCCTTGTTTAATTTAATTTTTTCTAAAAGACAAAATGTCTTTTTTTGGGTGAAAAAAACCTTTTAATTTTTTAGTCACCCCCAACAGCAAACAAAAGCTTAATTTAAACCCCTGGATTTAAATTGCGGGAAAAGAATTGAGCAGCCAAAAATGAAGTGGTATTTTGGAAATTTTAAAAACCTGTTTTTTTTTAAAAGAATACAACAGGAAAAAAGGGTTAGATCACCCTTGGGTAATTCCCAAAAAGCTTTAGCAGAAAAGCAAAATTTAAAATGTATATCAGCTGCCCCCTGGAAAGGGACCTGGCATCAGATCCAAACCCCACAAAAAACAGAAATAGAATGTAAGAGAAGCCCGTCCCCTTTAACAAGCTGTGGGGCACCCCCCCCAAAAAAACCCCCTGTAAAAAAAAAATAGTTCTTTAGTATCAGCATTCCCCAACAAACCGCGGGAAAACACCTTCCCCACTAATTTCAGTGAGAAACGGTATTTGGGTCCCACGTCCCCGCCCAGACTTTATTTGTGCGGTGAAAGTCACAGAATCCCCCCCGGGCCCCCTGATTGGCTTTCATCCCCTGCCAGTCAGGGAGGCCCATACCCTTCTTCCTCCCCGAGTTCTTTTCCCCCTGTAACCCCAAGTGCCGCAGCCCCTTTTATAATTTAAAAACACACTTTTCGATCACGCGGGAAATAAACCCCAAAAATTTAACTTCGTTCCCCAACCCAAGTTTTCCTGAAATTCTAAAACGAAATTTCCCCTTCGTTAGAATCAAATTTCCCCCTCTCTAATCATTTTTTATTGGAGAGTTGAACAAACCAACCCCAAAACTGTCTCCAGTTCTAGACCAGAGGACTAGGATATCATCTATATATCAACCCAAGAACAATATTCTAGGGGTCCAGATAACATCCTTGTCCCCAAAAACAATCGCATCACCCCACCAGCACAGGGTGACATTGGCATAAGTGGGAGCACATAGGCTCTCCATAGGCTCTCCATAGCCGGACCTCTGAGCTGGTGGAAGAATTTGCAATCAAACAAAAAAATAATTGTGTGGCAAGATAAACCTGAGGAGACTAATAATAAATTGATTGCGACCAGAAAAGGGAATACCTTGAGACCTGAGAAAATAGGAGACAGCCTGAATCCCAATTAAATTGACTTGATTTCCCACTATGACTGTAGTGTCTTTTTATATGATGATCACTAAGGATCGTCTTTAGAGTTAAAGCACTACCAGATGGTCCTTTGAACTTTTTGTCAGAAAAAACATCCACTGCATCAGCTAGCCACTGTTCAACAATTGTTGAGCCTCCCATAAAAACTGGCCATAACTTTACAAAAACTAAACACTAGAGACTTGCGGTGGTAGCCAAAGTACAGGACAGTACACCGGACAGTGGTAGCGGTGACAGGGCACAGCAGCGTATAACCGTTGATAGGCAACACAGTCCCAGGCAGTTAGCAGACTTGGTACAGCAACAGATAACAGCAGACAGTAGCAGATTGGTACAACGTCGGGAATAGCAGGAAACAGTTGCACTGGATAGCACAGGGTTAACGCAGGTACACGGGTGACTCAAGGGTTAAGTCAGCAAGAGCACAGGAAACAGGGGTCAGGCTTCTAGGATGAACACCAATGAACTGACCAGGAGCAATGGCAGGAAGTTGTTTATATACAAACAGGGTCACAGCTTAATTGTCAGGTAATTGAGTACTGTCTCTTTAAATATTCAAGCACTGCCGCGCCCTAGAAGGCCCTTGTGCGCGTACAAGCAGCCAGAGCAGATGAAGTGAGCAGGAGCGAAGGATGATGAGTAAGTGCTGCCGGTGGATGCCACCGTTGACATTGCAGCGGAGACAGAAGCTGGGACTTTCAGTGTTTACCTCTTGCTTGTCTGAGATCACATACTCTACACACATGATTTTCTCCCCTATCCCTCTTGAATAGTACTTTACATACAGGCTTGGACTGGCCCACAGAAAAACAGGGGAAATACCGGTGGGCCCCTTAATATAGCAGACTTCTTTTAAACTGTGCATCACATGTTGAGCCGCGGTCATGGCCTTGTCCCGGCCGCTGCTGCGGCATTCTCTGATGCCCCTGCGCTATACTCACCTGTCCCAGCTCCTGTCTCCGCTGCAATATAATACTTTATAGCAACTTGTAACATTTTTAGAGATCTGTTACCATAGTAGTTCTGCAGTTTAATTATAACAGACAGACTAGTCTGTCAATTAAACTTGAATACCTATGACCATTGGTAGGTACTAACCCCTGCATACAAGTAATACCCCACAACTTGGCTATTGTCAAAGTCACTCAGATCTTACAGTCGCTCATATTTCCTGCTTTCAACACATCAGGCCCCCAATGAAACCACCTAATAAATATAGACCCAGACTTGACTCACTTACTAATTGAGGACCAGAAATCCTAAAAACAGGCCCCATAATCTAATGCAGACCTCAGACCAGACTCTCTTAATTAGTACAGACCCCATACAAATTTACATTTAGCTCCTCCTGGTTGTTGTATGTGAGTGTATTTGTGCAGGTCCTTCTAGCATAACAGGACCCATACACATATGATGATGTGACCAACTCTTTGCAGGTCTTTCCACAGAAAACATTGCACACAGGAATTTTAACATTTTTTTATGTAAATTCTGTGATAAATACAACTAAGCCTCCAACCTATAATTAATGGCGAACCCCGATAAATGTTTCCTCTAGTTGTTTTTTTTATTAGATGTCCTTGAGACTCCCTAATAATAGCTCTTGCTATGATAAATTAGTCTGGTTGGATTCCTAGTAAAAGTTGTTAGAAATCCCTTCGGATGACATTCAAGCAAATCACTGGATCTCCAGGCTCACATATTGTCACTTTCTGTTAAAGGGAACCTGTCACATAGGTTATGCCCCCCTTGCTGAGGACAGAACAAGCTAGTATGTTCAGACCTGCTGTATTCCAGCGCTGTGACCCTTATTCTGTAAGATGCAGCAATTTCAGAGTTTTTAGTTCTCAAATCTGCAAGTTTTCAGCCAAAAAGAGTCTTCAAGAGTCAGCTTTTTTCAAAACCCCGCCCACCTGAGGCTAGGCCCCGCCCACCTCAACTGAATAAAACCCATTACTTTGATTAGGTAAAGAAACATGTAAAAAGCTTTCAGGTGGTGGGGCTAGTCTTGGGTGGGCGGGGCTAACACCTGCTCATGCACAAGATTTGAGGGGTAAATGATCTAAAACTACAGCATCTTACAGACTAAGGGACACAGTGCTGGGAACAGCAGGTCCGACACTGGCTTGTGCTGTTCTCAGCAAGGGGGGCATAATCTACGTGACAAGTTCCCTTTAAATGAAATGGATGATACAATTTACTGATCAGCAAAATAAGTAATCCAATGACCTTGCAATACACTGGTTAAATTAACTGCTGATCACAAGCATCAAATGATGGGTGGTCAGGTTAGTTCATTAGTCAGTTGGTTATGCAGCTAGTTAGGAAGTTGTAAGATATTTTCACCGCTGGTACTTTTATGAGACTGCAGGGAAGTTCAACAAGAAACATATAGCATCCATCATGATTTCTTGAAGAGATTGGCCCAACTTCATAGCATGAGTCCATATTCGCCTTCTAAACATTGACATCAAATTTCATAGTTTGGACCTTCTTTACTAGTTACAGCAGGTCCTGCTCTGAAAGACTCAGCATAGCCATAAAGACCGGAATAAAGTAGAAGACTATCAGAGAGTGAACATGTTGCAGTGCTGGAGTCCAGGTGAAGGGTGAGCAGTATCCAATTAAAAAAAAAAAAAAATAGTTGGACAACCCTTTAAATGGTTGTAGTGTAAAACTATAATAGGTAATGTATGCTATAAAATTTTTCCCCCAATTTGGGGGAAAACATGGCCAATCCCCGTTTTCCCGAGGCATTTAAAACTTGACTGGAGGTGTCACCTGCCAGAATCAAGAGACCCGGTTTTTATAACCTGACTAGAGAAAAGGCGAATTGATTCCCAACCCAAAATGGAATTTTGTTTAGAATTTCAGGAAAACTTTGGGTTTCTGAACAAGTCGAAGTTTTGGGGGCTTCGGGGGAACGAAGTGTGCTTTTGATTTATAAAATGGCTGCAGCACATTGGGGGCAAAAAGGGGGGGAAAGGGAATTTTGGGGGGAAAAAAGGGGCATAACCTGCATGACTGCAAGATGAAGCCAATCAAGACCGGGCAACCCCCACTATAAAATTCCAGGCCCCGATGTGGGGAAACTCATACCGCCTCACTGTACGATCAGGAAAAGGGGCTTTCTGCGGTTGATTGTTTTTAAGAACTGATTTTTATACACATTTTTGGGGGGGTTCCCCAGCTTGTCCCCAGAAAAACTGCTTCCTAAAATTCAATTTTCTGATTTTTTTGGGTATTGGGGTCTGGAAAACCCGTGTGCCTCCACTGCATCTGCAAATACATTTTTTAAAGCTCACTGCCTTCCCCAGCACATTGAATATCCCAAAGGGGGATCTAAGCCAGTTTCCCGTTTAAAACATTTTTAAAGAAACAAAACTTTTTTTCAATACAAAAAACCACTTCATTTTTGGCTGCCAATTCTTTTGGCACAAAATTTTTCCAGGGGTTATTTTTTAAAACGTTGTTAAACAGTGAAAAAGACTCCCCAAAAAACCGTCATTTTTTTAACGCTAAAATATATACAATTTTTTTCCGTAGCCCTAATTTCCCAAAACAAGGTTAATTACCAAATTTTTATCTTTGTGTTGTGTACGTAAAAAAAAACTCCATTGTAACACGTTACAAACTAAAATAGTTTGTGTGGCCCCAATTGTTTTGGGGGGCAATTTACATCCAGAGGTTTTTTTAAGCTTGTTTTTTAGCTGGGTATTTCCCCCAAAAAACCGTATTTTCAACGCCCAAAAAATATAAAATTTTTTCCCTTTGCATAAAATTTACAAGCGAAGGTTAAAATTAAAAATTTTAAACTCTTTTTGTGTTTGCTAAAAAAAAACCGCAATTTTTAACAGCCCACAAAGCAAATAGTTTGGGTGGCTCAAAAATTTGGGGGGCAATTTACATCCAGGGGG
>JAODAL010056960.1:0-22968 GCA_025379985.1 Phyllomedusa bahiana
CAGGTCCCACACTGAAAAACCCCCAGTAAAATTACTGTAGGTTTAACATGGAAAAAACAGGCCATTGGTCAGGCGAAAGTTCTTCTTCATGGGTATCAGACAGCAGGTCAGAGCAAGCAGTAGATGAGAAGAAATAGCAGGTCCCCTTTGGAATGACAGAATAAGTACACCATTGCTTCAATTGAAAGGATTTTTCCATCTGGCTGTTTCACTGTGTCTGATCTTTAGAACCAGATTCAGGCTCCCACTTAATGATTAAGCTGTGGTCAGTTTTACAGCTTCAGGTTCACACTTCCTGTTCAGGTTGGGGATGGTTCTACAGCTTCAGGCTCCCACTTTCTGTTCAGGCTGTGGGCAGTTCTACAGCTTCAGGCTCCTACTTCCTGTTGAGGCTTTGGGCGTTTCTACAGCTTCAGGCTCCCACTTCCTGTTCAGGCTGCAGGTGGTTCTACATCTTCAGGCTCCCACTTCCTGTTCAGGTTGTGGGCGGTTCTCCAGCTACAGGCTCCCACTTCTTATTCAGACTTTGGGCAATTCTACATCTTCAGGCTCCCACTTCCTATTCAGAATGTGGACAGTTCTACAGCTTCAGGCTCCTACTTCCTTTTCAGGCTGTAAGCAGTTCTACAACTTCCAGCTCCCACTTCCGGTCGTTCTAAAGCTTCAAGCTCCCACTTCCGGTCGTTCTAAAGCTTCAGGCTCCCACTTCCCGTTCAGACTGTGGATGATTCTACAGCTTCAGGCTCCCACTTCCTATTCAAGCGTTAGTTGGTTCTAGAGTTTCAGGCTCCCACTTTCTATTCAGGTTGTGGGCAGTTATACAGTAGTGACTGATATTTCAGCTCTGCTATTCACAGCTGAGCCTGTTAGAGGGACATTGGTGATGGAGGGGTTTTAATGGCAGTGCACAAAGCTGCAGAGCTCTAAAAGAGTTAGTAAGAAAGATAAACAAACTCCTGTGCTGCTGATATGATACAGCAGGGAGTAACATCACCATCCCGGTCAGGGATGCTACAGCACACAGATGTGGTCAGTAGCCTCCTCTGTAAATCAGCAGGAGATTTCTAACTCTGAAGGGAAACAAAATCAGAACAGCAATGTATTTGGTAATAGTCTTTATTTACCTTCACTTACATGCTTAAGACTAATGAATGTGGAGGGAATACATCTTTAAAGGGGTAGTCTCACTACATTGATTCATCTCACCTCAGTCCTGTTTTCTTGGTTTCACTCTGAATTCAGGGCGTGTTTACTGGCTTTCACTAGGCTGCAGTAGAAGCCAGGTCTGTAGCTATAGCTACCAGTGCTGGAAGCCTATCAGGATAGATCAAACAGGTCTGTAGCTATAGCGTCCAGTACTGGCAGCCTATCATGAGAGATAGAACAGGTCTGTAGCTATAGCGACCTGAGGAGCTGATGCAGCCCATACAAGAGGGGAAATCTCAGAATAGGCAGGACACTTTTAATGGACTCATATTACAAAGTGACTTGTTTTTGCAAGATCTTTAACATAAAAAAAAAACAATTGTTGTAGTGAGACAACCCCTTTAAGATCAGTTAGTTATTGCTTAGGTGATGAATGGAATAGAAGTGAATGGAATCTGCAGACCTTAGTGCATACATGCCAACTCTCCCGTTTTTGCCGGGGGGGTCCCGCTATTTGGGGTCCCCCCCCCGCCCCCGGGGAGTTGGCATTCCTCCCGCCGCCAGCAGGCAGCAGGGGTCCTTTAAATGACCGCGGCGCCGGAGTAGCGCTACTGCGCTACTCTGGCGCCGCCGGTCCGTTCCCACAGGCGGGTGATGCGGGGCGCTGCGCCCGCTTCACTCGCCCGGAACCCCCGCTGAGCAGGGAGGAGCAGAAGGGATCGCTCCCCTCCTGCCTCCTCTCCCTGTATGTCGGGCGCCGCTGTGCGTCGTACACACATGTCAGCGTCACAGAGGAAGTGACGCGCGGCTGCTCTCACTTCCCGGACGCTGAGGAGATCGGCTGGAAAGCTGGCCGCTCTGCAGGAGCCTGGTCAGGTAAGTGGATTTTATTATTTTATTTTTATTAGTTTTAGGGGGGCACTGTCTGGCTACAATGGGGGGTCTACCTGGCTACAATGGGGGGTCCTACCGGGCTACAATGGGGGCAATACCGGCAACAGGGGGGGCACTACCTGCTACAATGGGGCAAACCTGGCAACATTGGGGCACTACCTGGCTACAATGGGGGCAATACCTGGCAACAGAGGGGGCACTAACCTGGCTACAATGGGGGCACTACCAGGCAAACAATGGGGGGCAAAACATGGCAACAATGGGGGGAAACTCCCCTGGCTAAAAAGGGGGGCACAAACCTGGCTACAATGGAGGCACTACCTGGCTACTAATGGGGGCACAAACCTGGCTACTAAAGGGTGTACTACCTGGCTACAATGGGGGCACTACCTGGCTACAATGGGGGGTCTACCTGGAAACAATGGAGGCACTACCTGGCTAAAAATGGGGGCAGGGGGGCACTACCTGGCTAACGATGGGGGCACTACCTGGCTAACGATGGGGGCACTACCTGGCTACAATGGGGGGCACTACCTGCTACAATGGGGGGGCACTACCTGGCTACAATGGGCGGCACTACCTGGCTAAAATGGGGGGGCACTACCTGGCTACAATGGAGGCACTACCTGGCTACTAATGGGGGCACTACCGGGCTACTAAAAGGGGGTACTACCTGGTTACAATGGGGGCACTACCGGGCTACAATGAGGCACTACCTGGCTAACAATGGGGCATGGGGGCCCACTACCTGGCTAACGATGGGGCTCTACCTGGCTAACGATGGGGGAAACTACCGGGCAAACAATGGGGGCATCTACCTGGCAACAGAGGGGCACTACCGGAAAGCAATGGGCACTGCCTGGCCAACAGAGGGGGCACTACCTGGCCAACATAGGGGGCACTACCTGGCAAACAATGGGGGAACTACCTGGCAAACAAGGGGGGGCACTACCTGGCAAACAATGGGGGCATCTACCTGGCTAACAAGGGGGGGGCATCTACCTGGCTAACAATGGGGGGCATCTACCTGGCTACAAATTTGGCTCTACCTGGCTACATAAGAGGGCATCTATTTGGCTACAAAGGGGGGCATCTCCTGCCTGTAAGGGCACTACCTGGTTATGGGGGGCTACTACCTGGCTATAAGGGCATCTACCTGGCTTTCTTCCAAAGCCGTTATGCAGTTAGGTGGAGTAGGTGTGGCTTTTTGAAGGGGCGTGGCATACCGTCAAGATGGGCAAATTTTTGCCGCGGCGGGCTACGCGCGCCGACCACTAGTATCTCCTGCTTTTTCATTTTCAAAAGTTGGCAACTATGCCTTAGTGTGGGAAGCAAGAAGAAGAATAAGCTTGCCCTTTACATTTTCTAAGGCCAGTGAATGTGTGCTCTTAGGAGACAAAGAAGGACAGTGCCGGTGATAGGTTTACTGAAGATGGAGTCCAGTGGAGGAAGCTGCTTGCCTTATGTCCTGGAGGGAATGGGATGTGGTGGCATCTTAAGCCACATGCTTTGCTGTATGTTGGTCTTCTGAGTCATTTTGGAGGCTTCCATAATTATTGATTGCTGAGAATACTCATGTGAAGGTGATGGAGATTTTCTAATGTAGCGTCATGGAGATTGTCTTCTCTGCCTTGCTTGTTTATACATTGAGACCTGAAGGATTTGTGGATGACTGACTTTCTATATAATTTGTGTATTGACATTATCTGTAGTAAATTGACCCTATATGTCATTATCTGCTTCCACTGCAATCAAGTCAGCAGTTATTGTGCCACATACGGTGCCCTGTGTGTTGGAAAATACAATATATTGTTCTTTTCCAAATGTGCCAGAAATTTTAGCCCAACTTGCCCTCAACACTGGCCTCCATACCTTGCAGTACATTTGTGTTTTATACACTTTTTGTTCCCCCTGCACCAATGGGCATAGTTTATTGCCTATGGGTAGGAATTAGTTGACATGTAGCATAGTATATTAAAATGTTAGTGCAAATGTCTAACATAAAGTATGGCAGATACAACTTTGGGTCAAATCCGGCATCAATGGGCCAAAAGTCAATGATACCCCTAAGTTAAAGGGGTTGTCTCACTACATTGATTCATCTTACCTCAGTCCTGTTTTCTTGGTTTCACTTTGAATTCAGGGGCGTGTTTGGTGGCTTCCACTAGGCTGCAGTAGAAGCCAGGGCTGTAGCTATAGCAAACCAGTGCTGGCAGCCTATCAGGAGAGATCAAAAGGCTGTAGCTTAGTTTACCAGCGCTGGCAGCCTATCAGGAGAGATGGAACAGGTCTGTAGCTATAGCAACCAGCACTGGCAGCCTATCAGGACAGATAGAACAGGTCTGTAGCTATAGAGACCAGTGCTGGCAGCCTATCAGGAGAGATCAAACAGGTCTGTAGCTATAGCAACCAGTGCTAGCAGCCTATCAGGAGAGATGGAAGAGGTCTGTAGCTATAGCAACCAGCGCTAGCAGCCTATCAGGAGAGATCGAACAGGTCTGTAGCTATAGCGACCAGTTCTGGCAGCCTATCAGGAGACTGTAGCTATAGCAACCAGTACTGGCAGCCTATCAGGAGAGATCGAACAGGTCTGTAGCTATAGCGACCACTGCTGGCAGCCTATCTTGAGAGATCAAACAGGTCTGTAGCTAAAGCAACCTGAGGAGCAGATGCAGTCCATACAAGAGGGGATATCTAGGAATAGGTAGGGCACTGTTAATGGACATATATTGCAAAGTGACTTGTTTTTGCAAGATCTTTAACATAAAAAGCAGCAATCCTTGTAGTGAGACAACCCCTTTAAGTAACTGTTAGCTTATTGTTCTGCTGTGCTTCCTGTCCAGCAGTGCTCCCGATGCAGTGTAACATCGAACTAAAAGTGAAGGTTGGCTCAGAGCACTGCTGGACAGGGAGCACAGCAGAATGGTAAGTTAACCTTCAACCCTTTAACACCCTGCGCCATAAATTTATGGCATGAAAGTAGTATGGAGCCGGCTGGGATCCTTGCATTCTGCTGCTGCGTACAGTTCCTCTCCCCAGTTGGCACCCCAGTGATAAGATTGTGGGGTGCTGAGCGGTTGCACTAGCTGAAGGCCTATTAAAGGGTTCTGTAGCTGCCATGTTACAGCTCCTATTACTTCCTGCCTATGGTACAACCATTACCTCCTGTCATCTTGGTACAGCCTTCTGCATTACAAAATAATGCAGAATGTTGTACAATCAAATTGCATCCCCTATTATTCAAGCACCCTAGGGGGATTACATGTACAAGTGAAAAATAAAAGTTTGACAAAAATATTAAAAAGTTTAAAGCACCCCACTCACAAATAAAAAAAATAAATAAAAGTTACACATAATTGTTGTTGCTATGTCTGTAAAAGTCTGGTTATCTAATAAAATAATACTATTTATCCTGTGTGCTCAACATCATAAAAGACAAAAAATCCTAAAAATAATACTATTGTGATTCTCTGGTCATTTTGCATCCCCAAAAAATTGAATAAAAAGTGATCGATGTATCCCAAAACCAAACAATGAGCTCTCACTCAGATCTATCAATGGAAAATCAAAAAAGTTATGAATCACAGAATATGGTGCTGTGGCGCAAATATAAAAAAAAAAGAAAAAGTTTAAAAAAATTTAAAAGCACTAAAATATAATGAAATCTTTACAAATGCAGAAGACAGATAATGTGTCATTTCTAACAAAAATTGAACTGCATAGTTGCACAACCCCAGTTTTTTTTCTTCCCAGTACATTCTATGGGATGGTCAATGTCAAAATTAAAAGTACATCTTGTTCCTAAAAAAGCAAGCCCTCGTATGTCTATGTAGATGGAAAATTAAAAAAAAGTTATGGTTCTCAGAGGCATGGAGGAAAGCACAACAAAACAAAAATCTAAAAATGTCTGCTTCATTAAAGGGGTTGTCTCACTACATTGATTCATCTTAGTTTAGTCCTGTTTTCTTGGTTTCATTTTGAATTCAGGGGCGTGTTTACTGGCTTCCACTAGGCTGCAGTAGAAGCCAGGTCTGTAGCTATAGCAACTCGTGCTGGCAGCCTATCAGGAGAGATCAAACAGGTCTGTAGCTATAGCGACCTATATGCCCATACAAGAGGGGATATCTCGGAATAGGTAGGATATTGCTAATGGACACATATTGCAAAGTGACTTGTTTTTGCAAGATCTTTAACATAAAAAGCAGCAATCCTTGTAGTGAGACAACCCTTTAAGGAGTCTAACCTTATTCCTAGCCACAATTTAGGGTTTTAGGATTAAAAATGGGGATTGGATTATAGAAATAGATTCTGGTTTGGGAAGGGCCAAGCCATTGTCAAAACGAACAAAGCGCTATTTGAGCAACACCAGCTGGGATACATTGGACTCATTAGGCTCTATAGTATAGGAAGATTAGTAAATCTGCCCTAATGAATCCACAGGTAATGGGGTAAGGTCAGTGGGCACATCTGTTAAAGGTTTTTTTTTTCAGTATTTTAAGTAGTTTAGGTTCCTCAGCGGGGTCACCCCTTTTGGGGACGGGTGCCCTACCTACATTTAGTTTAGTAGTATTTAGGGGCTTCTAGGAACTTTTTAGTTCCTTTGTAAAGCATATCATTAAAAGGTATATTTTAATTATTTTTTGCCTGAAGGCATACATTTCTTTATGGTAGTTTTATTTAATCTCTATTTATGCCGAGCTTTTCTGTCGTGAGTTATCTCTTTACTCATTATCCTTAAAGAGACGCTAGTAGTTTGTTCCTTCCTTGGGTTTTCTCAGTACAAATATTTGGCATTCAACATGTAGAGAAATATAAATGAAAACTATTACTTAATACATTGCTCTTTTGATTTTGCTTTTGTCAGGAGATAAAAAGACTTTATCTCTTCTTACAGTACAAAAGTTTCTCTGGGTACTGACCACCTCTCCCCCCTCTCTCTCCTCTGTCTTTACAGGATATACAATACAAAAAGAGAAATAGGGTGGTGAAGTATTCCTGGACTAGGCAAATAATAAGAAGGTAAGTAAACCACTCGCCGTGTGGGGTTGTGCAATGTACAGGGACACCACTCCCTCAAGTGTTTAATATATATAGGCCACCGCTGATGTACTCCGAGCCACAGAAGACCGGTCACCGAGACAACTGAAGAAGCCTCAGAGGTTCTCAACTCCTGAGGACGCGCTGGTTCGGGCGTGTAACACATTGAGTGTCCCTAGTCCCCTAGATTTTATTGTTTTACCCTTTTAAACTTTCTACTTATCTCCTGATGTGTAAATACTCCTGCAGCAAGCGAGCGCTTCTCCTCTGTCTCTTATCTGATTGATCCAAGCTGCCATTAGTCAGTTTGACCATGATGAGTCACTTTCTGCAGTTCTATTTCTAGCAATGTAGATTGTTTAATTAACTAAATGACCAGTTTTCACCCTTTGGAACTCTGTAGCCTTGTGTACTACACTTTATAAATCTCCATCAGTCATGTCATTGTTGCACTGTTATAGATCTACCCACAGCCAGACCAGGATGTGAGTCTAAAGCTGCCTGTGACTCTGTGAAACTGCATGGTGAGAAAACCCCTTGAACAGTGCTCTTCCAAGGTGTATGTTTCCTGCTACAGTTTTATTATTTTTTTCTTTTTGGTAGTCATCAGTCTTGCTTTATAAACACTTATGGGCATTGTAGGTGGACATGAAAAAATTAGTGTTTGGCGGAATAACGTGTAATTATTCAGACACCTCTGCGCTGCGAGATTCATGCACGGCGTGTCAGTTCAATATCCACTTGAGAGATGGTCATTAGTGATAAATCTATACTTCACTGCAAAATTCAGCTTATCCCACCAGAATAAAGAATGGCAGGAACACACATAAACAGATGAGGCGGTGGACAGGGGCTGCTGGGAAAATCACCAAAGAATAATTGGTCTGCAGTTAATCTATCTGGACGAGCCTGGGATTGTATAGTGATACATGCATCTTCCATGAAAACATATCAGTGCATGTACTAATCACCCCATACAGCGCAGGAAACATCTATCTGTCTTCTGCTATGAAACATCCATAAACTAGAACATCAATATCCAGGCACCATTAGAGTATACACATCACCTAGGCTTGCTGTACTCAGTGGGCACATCAATTCCCCCAAAACATTCACTTATGATTATTAATTATGTCCCCATGCAGAAACCATCAAATGAATGTAAATGCATTGCAGGAACCTGATGATATAAATTGTTCTGAGTCACCATGATGACCAACAGGATAGAATTCTTTTCTATGCTTTGCAATTTTTTACCTTTCTTAGAGGGACACTTCACAATACTTATTTTCTACTGCTTTGTTCTTCCTTCAAACTGCTATAGTCTTGGGGTAAGACTTAAATCCATTTGAGGATGAGATTATGGGGAAGTGCTCTGTTAGCTGTTGCTTATGATGGATCATACTCAGAGGAGGTCTTCGGGTGCTTTATTGCATGAGGTGGTAGCTGCCATTACACATGTGTCTGATCAGGTCCCTGTCATATACACATACAAGTAGTGAGACTCCCGGAGGCCATACAGCATATAACATATTGCTACAGGAAGGCAAATGGAGCACTGTCCCAAAGGTTATCGCCACCCAATTCCTCTAGTCTCTCCCAGACACTCCCAGCATTTCTAAGCTTGAAAAAATTGCACTAGTCCTTATTTTCAGGGGATGTCTTACTTTCGGGGAAACAGGTTGGATAGGTGTAACATTGACTGATAAAAGAGTATTAGGATAAATAGTATTAGCAGATCATTTAGATAGGTCTTACTAGGACAAAAGGTGCTCATTTAATTCCTTAAAGGGGATGTATCGCTTCTTTAGTTCGGCTGATTCATACTGCTCTCAGCTTCTCAACTCTAGAAATGCAGAGGCGTTTCTTCCCCTCCCAACTGGGTGACATCATCCCCCCTTCACTGTTCATGCTGGCTCCCGAGAATCCCCCACCCCCCTCTGTCTGAGTCCACATGTCACTGTGTCTCTCCCTATCAGTCTTATTTTGTAAGAGCTGTATACATATCACAGGCTGCATTCAATCTAGACTGAGCACTGATCTCTTCTCCTCTCATAGCTGGAGAGTTGTTACAGCTTTCTATGAACAGCACAGATCTCCCTTCTATGCAGGAGAGGCAGGGATCGACACACAATTGTGCTGTTTCCTGATTATAGAAGTCCTGCAATGTTATTCTGTTTCTTCTGGCTGTGCAGAGTGAAAATGTGCCGGTCCCTTACTTTGAGTCAAAGGCAGGAAGGCAAGCTCTGTGAATACAGCCAACCGGGGGCAGAACAGTATGTAAATGAGTTCTCAGCTAGTGAAATGTAAGGAGGAGGGATCCGACCAGCACTGGATATCAGTGTAAACAGAAACAGAAGATAAGGAATACTGTGATAACAAGACAGCTTTGATAATTACATCTAATTGCAAAGTTGCTTGTATTCACAGACCCCCTATTCTGAAGACCATTTAATGAAATGATACAACCCCTTTAACGACCGCCCACTGTCTTTTGACGGCGGGCATTTCAGGACGTTCATCTGCAGCGACGTCTGTTCCGCAGGAGCGCTGAGAACGGGGCTGTACTACACAGCTCTAAGCCCAGCACAGCTCCTGCAAGCATCAGGGAGCGGGAAAACCTCCGCTCCCCGGTGCTTTAACCCTTTGATTGCCGCAGTTCGTCACCGCAGCACAATCCAAGGGTTTCCCTGCTCTGTCGGCTGATCGGAACGCCCGGTGACCCAACAGAGCCCGGGGAACGGCTGCACAGTCAGCCCTGGGGACCTAGAGTAGCCCCAGGACTGTCTGTGCAGCAAGCCAGTGATCAGGGAAAACTGTGAGCTGCCCCGATCACTGCCTGTGTCAGACTGACACAGATTATAATGTATTACAATATATGAATATGCTAATACATCACCAAGTGTATAAAAAAAATGCAAAACAATTATCCTTTCATGGGATTTAAAAAAAAAAAGTAAAAAACATAAAAAGTGTAAAAAAAAAAAAAATGAATTAATAATAAAATAAAAATAAATATTTAATAAAAAATAACCGTAATAACCTGTGGAATTAATCTAACAAGTTATTAAGTGTGAAATGTGAAAAAAGAAATTTAAAAAACAAAAAAAATTCAAAAACAATTGAAAAAAAATTCTGCAATAATTTCTAAGTGAACTTAAACTATTCTCCCATAAAGTACAACTTGTCTCGAATAAAACGAGGCCTCACACAACTGCGTCATTGAAAAAATAAAAAGGTTACAATTGTTGAAACGCAAGGAGGCAAAAACTAAAAAAAATTTCTGGTCATTAACTACTTTTCAGGCCTGGGGCTTAAGGGGTTAAGTAAAGTGCTATTAATAGACAGAGAGATTGGGGCAATGATTCCAAATGAAATGGAGTCACAAGAAATTCGCCATGAAACTCAGGGTTTGGAGAGTGATGATGATGTTCCAGAAGATGATGATATTAGAGTCTCTGAATAAATGTTGCTTTTTGTTCAAAAATCCCAGGATCGGTAAATGTAAAAGGATTGTGGCACATGGAAACAGAGTCTCAAGAAATTCTTGATGGAATTCAGAGCTTGGCTGGTTCTGCTGATGTTTGTGATGACTACAGTGTATTAAAGGGGTTGTCTCACTACAGGGATCGCTGCTTTTTATGTTAAAGATTTTGCAAAAACAAGTCACTTTGCAATATGTGTCCATTGACAGTGTCCTACCTATTCCTAGATATCTCTTCTTGTATGGGCTGCATCAACTCATCAGGTCACTATAGCTACAGACCTGTTTGATCTCTCCTGATAGGCTACCAGCACTGGTCGCTATAGCTACAGACCTGGCTTCTACTGCAGCCTAATAGAAGCCAGTAAACACGTGTCTGAATTCAAAATGAAACCAAGAGAAGAGGACTGAGGTGAGATGAATCGATGTAGTGAGACAACCCCTTTAATACATGTTGATTTTTTTGTTCAACAATCTTGAATATGGAAAAATAAGACGTCCCCTAAAAATAAGACCTAGCGCGTCTTTAGGAGCAAAAATTAATATAAGACACTGTCTTATTTTCAGGGAAACAGGGTAGTGGCTGGATTTGGCATCCGCGGCAGCCTCTGTTTGTATACAAGAGCAGCTAATCCAGCAGTCGGCCGTTTGGCACTTGTTCATGAGATTCACCTTCTCAGTATGGTTTGCAATATGATAATTAAAGCTCTGGTTACACCCTTATCCTGGTCTCCATTCATAAAACAGACCATAGTGTGGGATATGTTACAACAATTTATATTGTTGCTTATGTTAAAGAGATTTTGCCTTTGGCTAAACCCCTTCTTTGGCCGGCCCATAGCCCTAGCATGGGAGTAGGTTGCATTTGCACAGTTCTTCCTGTTCATTTCTATGGAAATTCCAAATATAATCAAGTGAGTGTGTTCTAGTGTATTCAGAATTCCCAAAGACATGATTAGAAGGGAACTGTGCAAGCATGGCCACCTTCCCTCTCTCTGAGGCTGGCCCATAACGAGCTACAAACTAGTCTCAAGAGAGGCCAGTTTCTCCCTAAGGGTATGTTCACACGGCATAATTGCGGGGCGGACAGTACGACCCGCAATTACGTCGGGTGTTTGGGAGTTACGCTACGGTAATACGCATGTACTCCAGCGACGCTGGACAGTCATTTATCTCCCCGCACGTACAATACGATTGTATTGTGCGAGCAGGGAGAGGAGGAGTAATCTATAGTTCTCTATGAGAGCTATGGATTACCATAATTTCGGAGCGCATCTCGCTCGTATTAGAGCACAAATACGACACGAAATGCGCGCCAAAATTTGTCCATGTGAACATACCCTAAAAGCAGCACTATACCCACTGTCACGGACGGCGCCGCAGCCCGGGGGACGCGTCCATTCCCCGACCCTCTCTCCAGTACCGGGGGTGAGTGGCCCCGCGGTCCGTGCGCCAGACCGTGGGCGCACTCGTCCTCTGGAGGTCAGGTACTCACCCGACCTCACTCCTGACTCCAAGCGCTCCTGTGCCGGCCGGCGCACGCGTCCACACTCCCTAGGGCGCGCGTACGCCGGCCTTCTCAGATTTAAAGGGCCAGCGCGCCGGTAATTGGCTGTAGCCGGCCGCAGACCCTATATAATGGCTCCTCCTCTGGCAGTCCTCTGCCGGATCTTTAGTGCCCTTGGAGCCTAGTGAAAAAGCGTTTTACCTCGTCTTGTGATTCCTGTGTACCGTACCGCCTTGCTACCGTCCTACGACCACGAACCTCTGCCGCCTGCCCTGACCTACCACCTGTCCCCGACTACGAGCCTGCCTTACGATTTTGTACCACGCTTACCCTTGGCCGTCACCGCAAGCAAGTCCCGCCAGTGGAAGCGACCTGGTAGTTACCCGCCGCAGTAAGTCCAGCCCGCTTTGCGGCGGGCTCTGATGAAAACCGGGTTCTACTTAGACTCCGCTCCCTGGTGTGAGCTTTCACCACCGCTTGCGGTGGTCCAGCGGATCCACTACGGCTACTGTTACACCCACCATATCCAGAGGTCTACCGGGGTAACCTCTGCTCCCCTGCTTTGAGCCTGGTCATGTCTTTCTTGGGGTAAAACCAAAAGAGATGGATAATGAACAGCTACTATAGCCTATCCCTACAGTCATGCAGCAAACACCTATCTCCAGCCTCAAACCTGAGAAATATGGAACGACATAAGTGTATTTTTTATGTTCGCTGTCAGCGGCTGAGAGCAGAGAGAGATATTATGATGATTGTTGCTGGTTTTATTTGTGTGTTTTTTATTGTATTTTTAACATGATTTTCCATAAAACCAGCCCACTCTCTGCTTTGTGAATATACAGATTTTTTGCCCTTTTCCTGAGAACTGTGGGCACGTGAAACACATTCAGTTCCTCCTGCTCGGAGCTCATTTCAATGCAGCACTTAAATTCACATTATCTCAAAAATAGTCTAATCACAGCCCTTCCACGTTTCATCAAAGTGGGAAGAAGAACATGACGAAAGAGACGGAGAGGTTTCATCTTCTGCTCAGCTGTCATTGCGTCTCAATGTTCCGCCCACCGTGTCGCTGATTGATAGTCCTCGCAAGTTGTCAGAACTTCTACAGAGCGGTCGACTTTATGGAGGATTGAATATGTTTTTATCTTTTTAAAGACAATTGACAGACAACCTTGATCTCGTCTGTACATAAGTGCGGCTTTGAAGCGCTCTGATATTCCCCACTTAATTGGACGCCAAAGTTCATTACAAAGCTCGGGCTACATGTGCTCATTCCATTCCAGCTAATGTTGATTTTATCTTGATTTTCTAATCGTGACTTTCCCACAGGCATTGAGACCTTCTTGAACAGAAACGTGTTTTTTTTTTTTTTGCATTTCCAGATATATTGCATTTAAACAGTTTTCCTACATCATGAAATGTGTGTTTTTTTTTTTTTTTTATAGTATGTATGTACCAATATATGTACATGGTTTTATTATTGAATATGTGTATCTGAATGCTGCCAAATTCTTCCCCTTCCTCCTTTGCAATGATCATATAGACTAATGCAGAGAAGAAATTATTTAAAGTGATGGTCTTGCCATGCTGTCTCACAGAGCTTGCTCCTCACAGCTAGCTTCGGGCTCCGACTTCATGTTCAGGCTGTGAGTGGTTCTACAGCTTAAGTCTCCCACTTCCTGTTCAGGCTGTGGTTGGTTCTACAGCTTCAGGCTCCCACTTCCTGTTCAGGCTGTGGACAATTCTACAGCTTCAGGCTCCCACTTCCTGTTCAGGCTGTGGACAATTCTACAGCTTCAGGCTCCCACTTCCTGTTCAGGCTGTGGACAATTCTTCAGGCTCATACTTCCTGTTCTGGCTATGGGCGGATCTACAGCTTCAGGCTCCACTTCCTGTTCAGGCTGTGGGGATTCTTCGCTCTACTTCCTGTTTGGCTCATGGCCTAAGCATCCTGTTCAGGCTGTGGTGGTTCTGTAGCTTCAGGCTCCCACTTCCTGTTCAGGCTGTGAGCGATTCTACAGCAGTGACTAACATTTCAGCTCTGCTTTTCCTAGCTGAATCTGTTAAAGGGATATTGGCAATGAAGGGGTGTAAGTATGAAACATAAACAAGATCCTGCTCTGCTGATAAGACACAGGAGAGAGTAATATCCCCATCCCAGCCAGGGGTCTAAAGCCTATTAGAGGGACATTGGTCATGGAAGGGTTTAAACTGTTGGACAGAAGACTACAGAGCTCTAAAGGGAAAATGTTTGTCAGTAAGAAAGATAAACAAGCTCCTGCTCTGATGATAAGACACAGGAAAGAGTAGCATCACCATCCCGGCCATTGCTCCTCGAACAGAGAGAGTTGGTCAGCAATCTATGGAAGGGTATGTACATAAACAGGAAATAAGAACAAGTCTAACTCTGAAGGCAAGCAAAGTCAGAAGAGTAATGTATTTGGTAATGTTTTTTTCTTTACCTTTTCCTACATGTTTAAAGTCAATTAGTGGTTGAGAAAACCCCTTTAACCCCCTTGGTGACATCTAACATGTATGGATGGTGGATGTGTGCCGGGACTATATGTGGCTGGTGCTGTGCAGTGGCGAAGTTCGGACAAAATTCTGATCTTAGCCCTTTAACCCTTCAGGTGCTGCATCCAATAGGATATATGGCATCTGAAGGGAGGCTTACTTTGTCACTTGAATGACAGATGATTCTGCTCAGGAGTGTTTCTCCACAAATAAGGACTAATGCGTTAATGTTGAGCTTTACTGCTTAAGAACGCATATGAGGTGACTCCAAGAATGGACTCAACAACCACAGGTCATATAAATATTTTAAATATGTTGAATAGTGATGAGCGATTGCATCGACTATCGTCATCGGGTAGATAGTCGATATCATCAATTATCAAGACGATTTCCGATAGTCGATAATAGATTATCGCCGATGACCATTAAAGTCTATGGGAGAGGAACAACACCTTCATTCTTACAGCCAAACAGGGCTGGAGAAGCTGGAATTAACATCCGCAACAGTAAATGGATACGTGCTACATCTTAGGCAACACACTTAGGTTATAAAAGCCACAGAAAAAAAGTCACAGACCATTCACTATAACTGTCTTGTACCACAGCCTGACCCTTAAACCTGCATCACCCACAAATTAAAAAGTGCCAGAAGGCAGTATTATTTGAACCACCATTTTACTTGAGCTGGACATTGACTATCCCTGTCCAGTCTGACCCACAGATTAAAAAGTGCCGGAAAAAGGAGTCTTTCAACCATCATTTTACTTGAACTGGACATTGACTATGCCTGTCAAGCACCTTCTCTCGTACCTCTACCTCCATGTCCTACACCCCTCTTTGCTCGCTTACAAAGTGCATTTCGATCCATGTTCAGAAAGATAAAAATTTAAGACGATATAGAAGAGTTTTTGACAGTCTCTTATTGAAAGACGGCAAATCACAGCTATTCTTAAATCCCTCTACTTTCCTACAGCCAACTAGGATTAGAAACAGAATTGTTTCTATCGAATACCTGTGAAATGCGGTCTGGTGGAAGAACCGTTAGACAAAATCAACAGTGTTCTTCCTTCAGTCCCAGGGATTTACAACTGCCCAGTAGGACTAGGAATTGATAGTTTTCAACAAACTATCATACAAGTGCGCTATCTGCACCAAACTGAGATTCACCGAGCTCAATAAGACTATTCAGAAATTACACGAATGAGAAATTGCGTTTTTTGCAGCAATGACAAACGAGAACAGTTACTAGAAAATTTTTCTATCAGAATTGTCGTACAACGTGGCTATTTGAAAAAAACTAGGGCCGCACCACGTGCAATACAGCTATTTAAAATATATACAGATAACATACGGTGGTTTTTGCACCAATGAAATACACCAACAGTAACTACAAAATTTCTGTATCCAAATTTAAGTACAAGGTGGCTCTTTGAACAAAACTGGGCCGCACCAAAGTGCAATACAGCTATTTAAATGTTATACGGATAATAAAAGGTGGGTTTTGCACCTATGAAATACAACAGCAATTACTTGCAAATTTCGGTATCCTAATATAAGTACAAGGTGGGTCTTTGAACAAAAATGGGTTGCGCCAAAGTGAAAAACACCTATTTAAAATGTATATGGATAATAAAAGGTTGGTTTTGCACCTATGAAATACAGCTGAAATTACTAGCACATTTCTGTATCCTAATATAAGTGCAAGGTGGGTCTTTGAACAAAAATGGGCTACGCAAAAGTGAAAAACACCTATATAAAAATTAAACGGATAATAAACGGTGGGTTTTGCACCAATGAAATACAACAGCAGTTACTAGAAAGTTTCTGTATCCTAATGTAAGTACAAGGTGGGTCTTTGAACAAAACTGGGCTGCACAAAATAAAAGGTACTATTTCAGTTCAGGTGCGAGGTATGCTGGCCAAAAACCGGTAAAAAAAAAGCCATTTCAATGCAGGTTCAAAGCAGAGTCTGGGCTGCACAATACACACTCTCCTATCAAAAGCCTGCCTGCCTACCTGTCAGCCTGTCTGTGTTCCATGTTCCATGTCATCAGATAAGAAGTGCAAACACACAAGCGCGGCCAGATCAGCCCCTGTCAGTGTCCTGGTCGTGTCTAATGTAAACTTTCAGGAAACTAAGGGGGACTGAGCAATGCTGTAGCTCTCACAGGCTTCACTTTTTGTAATCACATAGATTTAGAAAAGTGATTAAATACCTATTTGGAGGATCCCACGTCAACATTACATCGTGGCAAAACCCCTTTAATGAGCAGCGTATATTATTATATATATATATATATATATATATATATATATATATATATATATATATATATATATTCTATATTGGATGTCTAGCAGGCGTGTGGATCCTCTCATAGCTGCAGTGACCTGTAGACTAACTAATAAGCTGAAGGTATAAGAAATTAGATGGTGCCCATAGTGATGCAATCATGAGGTCTCAAAGGGGGTGTGATAGAAGCCAGAAGAAGAGAGAAGACCCTCAGCCTCAATTGTGCCGTAATAGTGGGGGCTTTTGTGGCACTTCTAGTCCAGCTATTTTTCCGGTCTAACAACACTTCAGGCAGTGCCAGGACAAGGCATTTTGAGGCCGTGTCCCAGCAATGCTGCCCCTCTCTTCCTTCAGAGAGTAGAGAGGAGAGAGGGGCTGCTTTACCTGTATTTTGTGCTTGTGCAATCTCCCCTTGCACCGTGCATTGTGGATTTTCTGTATTCTGTTTGGAATTGCTATTTAAGTCCATGTATTTGCAAGTATTGGGGGTATGGGATGTCCCTTCTGGAGTTGGATACTTGGAGGATGCTGGACAGACAATAGAATAGTTGTGGCATCACCAATAGGATGTGACACCAGCAAGTTGCACTATACATACCCTGTTTGCCCGAATATAAGACATCCCCCAAAAAGAAGACCTAGTGCATTTTTTTATGCAAATCAGAGTTTGGCTGCTTATGCTGATGTTTGTGATAACAAGACCACAGTATATTAATACATGTTGTTTTTTTGTTCAACAATAAATGTGAATTCTTGTTCATGGAGGAATAAGACATCCCCTAAAAATAAGTCTTAGCTTGTCTTTAGGAGCAAAAATTAATATAAGACACTGTCTTATTTTCGGGGAAACAGGGTAAGTGTATGGATGACACCCTCGATACATTTTTATTTTTGTGCAGGTGTAATATTAAGACAACCATCTTTCTCATACATAGAACGTGTTTGAGTGCTTGGCCTATTAGTATTTTGCACCTGTGGCCCCTTCTCAGAGAGCATTGAAGCTTTTCTGTGTCCCATTGGAATTGATTTTTGACCTGTCTGAGGATCAGTAGATACGCCTCCATTTTTCTGTGATCTACATTTAATTTCTGTCCCATGTTTCCTGTGCTATACTAAAAACCTGCAGCAGACTTATAAGAAAAGGAGTTTCTAAGCATAAGCTCAAGAGTTTTCCACTGATACTGCCATTTTTTTGGATAAACCGTAACATAAACCACCCATAAAGCATGATAAGGTGACCTCAGATCAGATGGGACACACTAACGCCCCACCTCGCATTGTGCTCTCTCGGGCCTTAATTTTTTCAGGGAATTATGGTTCCAGCTCGGTAAGGCTGAAAGTGTGTTAGCATGCATGAGGGTTTGCATGTAATGTGTTTTTTTCATGCTACATACCCACGATTTTGGGTGCATATTGAGGAAGGACAATGGCTGCCAAAACAACTAGTTGAATGGACCATTGGAATACTTACCTGCTTTCATTAATATGTATGGAAAGTCATATACTGCATTTCCTTGTCACGCATTATCCAAATGAAGCTCGTGTTTTTTGCATGATCTCATGTTGTATTTGGATCCATTATATATCCATTGTAGCAAATGCCTTCCCACTCAGCACCCGACTAGAAAACATGCAGTACCCCTCTCCATACTTTTGACTGCCACCATTCCAGCAGTGGTGTTTCCCACATATCACCCAGTAGTAACATCACATAGATTGCGCCCATGACCAAGATGTAACCATTGCCCTCAGTGGTCATGTGCCTTACATGCAAGTCTTATGGTTATGTAAGCGATGTATGTGATGTCACTACTGGGGGACCTATAGGAAACACTCAAACAAAAGCTTGGAAAATCATTTTATTACAAATCTGCTTCAGATTGCCACAACATCTCAATGTTCATCGTGGGTCTATTCTACATTCAAAATGGTGGCAGCGGGATAGGTGAGTACTGGTCATTTTTTTTTTTTTTTTTACTTTCAGCCCATTTCCAGACTATACAGGGATTTCTGAAAATTTTGGAAAACCCCTTAAAGGTCAAAACTAATCCCTGTAATTAGAGTCTATGGACATCACAAAGAGAATATCTTGTTTTAAGACTTAATTCCACTCATGGTTCTTGCCCTGGCCGATCTGGTTCCTCAATGTGCTATGTGATTGGCCATTCATTTGACCATGTATAGCCTCCCTGGTAAATTTCAAGTCTTCATTAGTAAAGGGGAAACAAAGTGTTAGGATCTTGCTGTGCTTACCACATCCCTTTGACCCTGGGGTCTGCAGTGTTTGATTTTCAGCATTGTCCCTGCCAGTCAGCAAGGCAACGCTTAACCTGATCTCAACATTAGCAGCTGACACGCATTTCCCTGTCTGGCTGGCTATAAAAACCAGCCTTTGCTGCCAGACTGGGCCTGAGTTATCTGAGTGCAAGCTGAAGTCTTGCTCTATCTCTAACCATCTGTTTGCTTTGATCCGTGTTCCTGTCAGTTCCCCTGCCTATGCCGGACCCCTGTCTACCTCCCGTCCTGTGTCTGCAGAGTTCTGGATTCTAGTGTTCCTCTGGTGTTCTTCCTGGCACAAATCTACAGGGCCTCTGGTGCCATTCCTGGTCCTAACTCTCCTGGTCCCAAGGATCCACCTCTCCCCCAAAATGTTTTATGGACTTTGTTGCTTTTTTTCTGTGTGTTTTTGTTCATCTGGCAATGAAGCTCTTTTGAAACATAATTTACTCAAAAACACAACAAGGCCATATTAGAAAGCATGGTGCACCACACGTATCTCTATAAGTGGCACCCTTTGCATCGTATTATCTATATGCATTTATAATACCAGCAACCACCACCCTCATGCATAGAAGGTGTGTGAGTGGTATTTTTGCATTTGTGCAATCTCCCCATGTATTATACTGTGGCTTTTCTGCATGCTGGTGTGAACAGGTATCAATTTAATGTGCAGTTTTTTATCATCTATTTGTCCCCCTAGTGGTGAGGTGTGTGAGCTACTGCTCAGCAATTACCTGCACCTGTTTTGTCTTTCCCAAATAGCACATTGGCTTGTGTTGCCTCCTACTGGGTTCAGTCAAGCCATTGAGCTGTAAATTTGGCCTTGTTGTGGTTTTTGAGTAAATAGTTCTCCATTTTTCTTTTGAAACATAACACAAAGCTTAAAAGTTTCCTTTACCCTTTGCTTGCAAAAGTAGATGAGGTTTCTCATCTTAGACCCATGCTCATCGCTGGGCCAGCTTCCCTGCAGGAGGTGGTTGTGTTCATGGGAAAGTGATTACCATGTTAGAGGAATCAAGAGTTAAAGGGGTTTTCACCATGCCGTTTCACAGAGTCTGTTTTTCACAGGCAGCTTCAGGCATCCGTGACCTGTTAAGGCAGTGGGTGGTTCTATAGAAGTGATTGACATATCAGCTCTGCTATTCCTACCAATTTCTGTTACAGTGCCATAATTGCTGGAGGTGTGTAAACTGTAGTGCACAAGCATACAGAGCTCTAAATGGTTAAAGCTTGTCAGTAAGTAATGTAAACAAGCTCCTGTGCTGGAGATAACACTCATCAGATAGTGATGTCACCATGGTTGGACACACCATCTGAAGCAATGAGAGCAGAGATAGATGGCCGCTAACCTGGGGAAGCTTGTGTAAACAAGCAGGTAATAAAATCTCATCTGTCTCCTAAACAAAGCAAAATCACAACAGTAATGCATTTGGTAATAGTCTTTCAGCTCTGCTTTAAAGACTGATTGTCAGAAAGAAACATTAACAAACTCCTGTGCTACTGATAAGTCACAGCAGGGAGTGACATCACATTTCTGGCCACTGCTAGAGCAAAGTGAGGTGGTCAATATCCTAGGGAAGCTTGTGTAAACAAGCAGGAGATTTAATTTCCTGTCTTCTAAACAAAGCAAAATCAGAACAGCAATGCATTTGGTAATACTTTTTCAACCCTGCTTTTCCAAGCTGAGCCTGGTAGAGGGACATTGATTATGAAGGGGTTTTAACAGCAGGAAACAAGGCTTCAGAACTCTAAAGGGTTAAATATTGTCAGGAAGAAACATAAACAAGCTCCTGTGCTGCTGATAAGTCACAGCAGGGATTGATGTCACATTTCCAGCCACTGCTAGAGCAGAGAGAGGTGGTCGATAACCTAGGGAAGCTTGTGTACACAAGCAGAAACTATGAACTTGAACTGCTCTAAATTTGAAAAAAAGCAAAAACAGAACAGCAATGTATTTAGCAATATTCTGTTTAAAGATTATCAATGTGGTGAGGATCCCCCTTTCACAAGGACAAATAAAATGTTCTATTTCTTAACAAAAAACAAGAATTTATTGTAATAAAAACTTTTAGAAAAAAAATCCAGTGGTTGACTTGCTAGAATCCGGGTCTTCCTGAAAGTCTCTGGTTCCTTGAAGATAAATCGTTTCCCAGGTATGATAGCGTCATCTAGCTCAACTTTTATTCCAAATAAAAAGTTTATTGTATTTTAAAGTTATATTGATCAGCCGGCGCCGCATCCAGGGACACATTTGGCTCCTCTAATAGTTTTCGCTCTGCTATTGCCTCGTGTATACACAATCAGATGATAAGATTTCCCTCTCTATTTGGTCTTCAATTGTTTCTGCTGCAGAAAAACAGAGATAAAAGGTGAAAACTGCAAAGGGAGCAAGAATTACAAAAAGAGCAAAGTCGTACCATGAAAAACATCAGATCGTATCTATTAGATGCTAATAAGAGGTTTAATTTAGTGCACTGACTGGGTCAATTGTTCATGCACATAAAGGGAACATGAGCGAGAAGGAAGCAGGGATATCCTGGGCATTTCCAATTATGTCTGGTGTTTTGTTCTCTGCTTCTTATTTTTACAGCTTTTACTGGTCACAAAAATAGGATTATGACCAGCACCGAACCATGCCCGTTTATAAGACTGTGAATTCTCATGCACGAGATCTCAATGATTAGTAATGTATGACCTAATCAACATGTAAATTTATTTTTATTTTTTTAAACCCATTCAGAACAGAAAGAGATAGATAGATAGATAGATAGATAGATAGATATGAGGTAGAAAATAGATAGAAAGACATATATAGATAGATAAGATGAAAGATGGCTCGAAAGATTGAATATAGTTGGCAGCCCCATTACAGTTAATTGACAGACTGCCACAAACATCAAGATCCACTGACCTTCTGGGTCTATGTCAAACAGTGTAAACATATCTAATTAAAAAAAAAAAAAAAAAAACCTGAGTGCCTCCATCACCTGCCCCGGCCAGAGTCCACCTCCATCACCTGTCCCGGCCAGAGACCGCCTCCATCACCTGTCCCGGCCAGAAAGCGCCTCCATCACCTGTCCCGGCCAGAGAGCGCCTCCACCACCTGTCCCGGCCAGAGAGCGCCTCCATCACCTGTCCCGGCCAGAGAGCGCCTCCATCACCTGTCCCGGCCAGAGAGCGCCTCCATCACCTGTCCCGGCCAGAGAGCGCCTCCATCACCTGTCCCGGCCAGAGAGCGCCTCCACCACCTGTCCCGGCCAGAGAGCGCCTCCATCACCCGTCCCGGCCAGAGAGCGCCTCCACCACCCGTCCCGGCCAGAGAGCGCCTCCATCACCCGTCCCGGCCAGAGAGCGCCTCCATCACCCGTCCCGGCCAGAGAGCGCCTCCATCACCTGTCCCGGCCAGAGTCCGCCTCCATCACCTGTCCCAGCCAGAGACTGCCTCCATCACCTGTCCCAGCCAGAGACTGCCTCCACCAACCGTCCCTGCCAGAGAGCGCCTCCATCAACCGTCCCAGCCAGATAGCGCCTCCATCAACCGTCCCAGCAGAGAGCGCCTCCATTAATTGACAGACTGCCACAAACATCAAGATCCACTGACCTTCCGGGTCTTTGTCAAACAGTTAAACATATCTAATTAAAAAAAAAAAAAAAAACCTGAGTGCCTCCATCACCTGTCCCCGGCCAGATCCACCTCCACACCTGTCCCGGGAAGCCGCCTCCACACCGTCCCGCCAGAAAGCCTCACCACCTGTCCCGGCCCAAAAGCGCCCCACACCCCCCCGGCCAGAGAGCGCCTCCACCACCGCCCGG
>JAODAL010056961.1:0-22968 GCA_025379985.1 Phyllomedusa bahiana
GGCTTGGGCTGCAGACCCACCAGTTTTTAAAAAGCTCCTGTGCTTGGCTGCGGTATGCCTCAGTGTAATAGCTCCGCCTCCCATCCTTGGTGATCTGGCAGTGACTCATTCAGTCCTATCTCCTGCAGAAGAAGGATCCCACACCTCCCTTCAGACTGCCTCGGTGAGCTTATTAACCCCTGCATTGCTGGGCTCATACAAAGACTATAAGAGCTGAAAAGGCTAGCAATGGTCTATATGGATGTTATAGGCAGAATGTTAGCCATAGTTGCCAACTTTTGAAAATGAAAAAGCAGGAGACCTTAGTGGGCGGCGCGCGTAGCGCGTCGCGGCAAAAATTTTCATGGACACGCCCATCTTGTCGGTATGCCACGCCCCTTAAAAAAAAGCCAAACCCACTCCACCTAACTGCATAACGGCTTTGGAAGAAAGCCAGGTAGATGCCCTTATAGCCAGGTAGCAGCCCCCCATAACCAGGTAGTGCCCCTTACAGGCAGGTAGATGCCCCCTTGTAGCCAAGTAGATGCCCCCTCTGTTGCCAGGTAGTTGCCCCCCTTTTTTAAAGCCAGGTAGGTGCCCCCCCTTTGTTTGCCAGTTAGGTGCCCCCAGTGTTGCCAGGTAGTGCCCCTCTGTTGCCAGGTAGATGCCCCCTCTGTTGCCAGGTAGATGCCCCCTCTGTTGCCAGGTAGTGCCCCCATTGTTGCCAGGAGATGCCCCCATTGGTTGCCAGGTAGATGCCCCCTCGGGTTGCCAGGTAGTGCCCCATTGTTGCCAGGTAGACCCCCCCCCTCTGTTGCCAGGTAGTGCCCCATTGTTGCCAGGCAGAGCCCCCATATAGCTAATAAAAATAAAATAATAAAATCCACTTACCTCCCAGGCTCCTGCAGCACGGCCGCTCCGGACGATCTCCTAAAGCGGCGCGGGGGGAAGTGAGAGCAGCCGGCGTCACTTCCCCTGCACCGCTGACCTGTATGTGCGGCACACACCCGGCGCCGGACATTACAGGGGGAGGGGGAGCGATCCCTACTGCCTACTCTCCCTGCACAGCGAGACTCCGGGCGGGGTGAAGCGGCGCAGCGGCCGCTTCACCCGCCTGGTAGAGTAGCGGCGCCAGAGTAGCGCACTAGCGCTCTACTCTGTCGCCGCGGGGCCACTTTTAAAAAACCCCCTGCCGCCGCTGGGGGCGGGGGAATGCCAACTCCCCCGGGAGGGCGGGAGGGGACCCCAAATAGCGGGACCCCCCCGCCAAAAGGGAGAGTTGGCATGTATGATCTTAGCCTGTGCTGTCCATACAGATCATTACCAGCCTTAGATTTTAACCCTCTATTATTTACACCATAATATCACCTCTATGGGGGAAGCACCTGTAGAGGTGCTATACTAGGGCCCAAAAAAGACCCAAGAACTAGTAACTAGGAATACTTGGGGATGAACAAGAAATAAAGGAACGCAACTGTTATTTTTTTAAAATATCTACACCGTGTGTGTATATATAATATTATAAATAAAATATAATATATATAATATCTACACGGTTGTAGAAAATTTTTAAAAAATGACATATTGAAAGAAAATATATATATAAGTGTACATGCATTGCTGGTTGTAATTACAGCTGACATTTCACCGCGTATGGAGCAGACTCTGCCCGCTGCCTGCCCCATACACCCTTCAAAACTATTTCGATTGTACTGGCCATCCAAATGTGTGAAGGGGGTTAAACAATTATAATAAATTTTAAAATTACAGCGGCAACAACCCAAATTTAGCAGTTAACACTTAACAGTGGTCTCAACTGCGGCCCTCCAGCTGTTGGAAACTACAACTCCATCATGCTTTTAAATATAATCTATAACAGTGGACATGATGGTTGTTGTAGTTTCCCAACAGCTGGAGGGCCGCAGTTTGAGACCACTGCTTTAGACCCTGTGGTGTCATAGACAAGGTATAATAGGTAATGATTGAAAATCTGATCTATTAAATTATAACAACATTTAGCCCATACGCTGAACACTGGAAGAACAAAAAAATCCAAAATTGTGGGTTTTTTGGTAATTTTATGTCCCTAAGAAATTGGAATATAAAGTAATAAAAAAAAGTCACCTGAAACGCCAAAATGGTTCCAATAAAAGGTTTTCCTCAGCATGCAAAAATGCACTATTACTCAGGTCCATAGGTTGGGAGAACAAAAAGTTACTGGCATTTCTACAGAAAATGTAAAAAACAGAATTTTCACAAAAACATAGCAAAGCCTATACAAATTTGGTATCACCAGAATCATATAAGACATACCATGTGGTCTAGGTTTTTTTTGGCAATCAGAGGGAATTTTAATGTCTCCTAGCATATTATATTAAATATGCTATTATAGCCTTTATTTTTTTTAACTTATCTGCAGCATACTCTTATCACATCTTCAGAGAGATAGTTGATAAATATACACATACATGTAGGTAGCTGGATATTTATTTCAGACACACGTTTAAATAAAAAAAAACCCTCTAATTGTTTCCTAATTTTTTCAAATGTGCAATGTGGAAAAAAAAAAGTGGCTTTTTGATCCAGAATCTGATTTGATTTTGCATCAGGGAGCTGAGAAAGCAGACTAACTGCAGTGCAAACAAACTTGGAATCCTGGCGCATACAGGCTTGGGAATTGGGAGCGTGGGCCCATATGACAGCCTGTTTTAACTGCCATCCACAAGATGGCCTCTCCCGTCAGCTGTTTTCAAAATGGTTCTGTCAATGGTGATAGGTCCTCTTTAACCCCTTACCGCCGGAGCCAGTTTTGGCCTCTCTGACAGAGCCCCATTTTTTAAATCTGTCATGTGTCACTTTATGTGAGAATAACTTTTTGACACTTTAACCTATCCATTGGGTTCAGAGATTGTTTTCTCGTGACACATTGTGCTTTAAGATAGAAGAATTTTGGTCCAAAAATGTTGTTTATTTGGAAAAATATAAATTATCGTGAAAAATGTGAAAAATTTACCAATTTAAAACTTAAAAAATTTTCTGCTTAAGACAGATGGTTTTCCACTCAAAATAGTTTTTAATAGCATCTACCATATGTCTGCTGTATTTTGGGGCACTTTTTTTTAAATGCCTTTTTTTTCTTTACGACTTTGGGGGGGCTTAAAATTTATTGTAATTTTCAAATTTTCAGAAAATTTTGCTTAAATAAATTTTTTAGGGACCGCCCAGTTGTAACTGATTTGTTTTCTTATGTTAGATACCCCCAAAAGGGACCTCATCAAAGAAACTACACCCCCAAAATATTCAAAACCGCATTTAAGAAGTTTATAACCCCTTTTGGTTTTTTCACAGGAAAATTAAAGAAAAGTGAAGTGAAATTTTAAAAAATTTTTCCCTTTTTTTTTTGCAGATTTTCTTTTTTATACATTATTGAAAGAATTCGGTAAATGTGGTCAGGGAAATGAAAATTTAAATTTTGATTCCCCAGATTTCCTTTTCCCGAATATCCCATATGTGGCCCTAGTGCATTATTTGGCTCAACCACAAGCCCCCGAATAGGGGGAGCACCTACGGGATTTGGGGTCTCATTTTTTCGTTTTTTATTTAGGCGCCATTTCAAGTTTGGGAACCCTAAGGTTCAAAACTCAATAAATACCCCAAAAAAGACCCTAGGGAAACAAAAACCCTTTGGAATATACCGGGGGGTGCAGTGAGTATATAAACCCCACGGGTGTTTCACAAATTTTTTTAGCTTTGGGGCTCTGAAAAATAAAAAAAAAAATTTATTTTTTACAATAATTGAAAATTTTTAGCTAAAAATTTAAATTTTTTTAAAAGGAATCTTGGAAAAAAAACCCTTAAAAATTGTGTTACCCAATTTCTTCCAAGTTCGGAAAATACCCAAATGGGGTGTAAACTGCTTTTTTTGGCGCGGGCCCGGCATAAAAGGGGGGGGAGCTTTGGCTTTTGGAAAGCGATTTTGGGGGGAGCCATGCACATTTGCAAACCCCTAAAAATTTATAAAACGGGTGAAACCTTCCAGAAGTTTCCCTTTTTTGATTAAAAACCCCCTCAGGGATCTCATTAAGGGTGTTTTTTGGCTTTTTTTGGGCGCACAGGTTTTCCCGGGTTTTTTTTTTTTCCGCATTGGGCCATGGAAAGGGGGGGAAAACCAGTTCCGCCATTGGTTTTTGGGCTTCTTTTTTTTAACATATTCCCCTAGGGGATAAATGCGGGATAACTTTACTATGGGGGTCGGGAGAAATTAAAATATATAAATTTTATTTAGTTTTTTATGTTTTATTATTTTTACACAGTAGAACGAGTTTTAAAAAAGTTGCGTTTTTATGTTGTCCTATTCTGACAGCCATGCTTTCTAATTTTTTGCATTGGAGGTTTGTGGGCTTTTTTTTAGATGGTTGATGTTTTTTTTGGGTTTCCATTACGGGGGGCATGTGATGGTTTGATCCTTTTTTTTAAGGTTTTTGTGAGGCATTTTGTACAAAAATACAGAAACCCTGGTATGTTTTTTTTTTTTTTTTTTTAACGGTCACTTTGCGGTATAATTGACATGCTAGTTTTACTCAGCGGGTTGATACGATTCAGGATACCCCATTGTATTTTTTAATGTTTTACTGTTTTTTTAAACTTTTAAAAACACTTTTTTTTGAAAAGGAAAACACGTTTTTGCATCACGCGGTCGAGACCCTAACTTTTTATTTTTTGTTTGGGGGCTGTTGGGGACTTTTTTTGCGGGATGAGTTTTTTTTTTTTGGTAATTTTTTTGGGGGGAAAAAGCTTTTTGATCGCTTTTAAATCCTTTTTTTGGAAGGCGGTGAAGAAAATCTGAATCCTAGCTGTTTTTTTATTTTTATTTTTAATAGCGTTCCCCTTTCAGTATCCGTGACAATTATTTTACTTGGGGTTGAGAGTTTTCGTGCCCCCAATTTATGTGTTTTTTTTATTTGGAAAGCAAAATTTTTTTTTTAAAAAAAAAGTGTTTTATGTGAAAAAACAATATTTATCTCGCTATCTTCTATACCCGAATTTTTAAATTTTTCCGTATACAAGGCTGTGTAAGGCTTTTTTTTTTTTGCGGGATGAACTGACGTTTTAATTGGCATCCTTTAATGTTGTATGGTTTTTGATGATTTTTTTACTCCATTTTATGTGTGCGGGATGAAAAAAAAATGCCATTCGGGATTTTTTTTTTGGTTTTTTTTTTTTTTAGGGGCATTCACCGTACGGTTTTAAAAAACTGACAGATTTATAGGGGGGGTCTTTACCCCGGCGATACCAAAATTGGGTACTTTATTTATTTTTGATTTTTTTTTGGGGCGATTGGTTTGTAAAGGGGAAAAAAAGGGGCGATGTACGTGTTTTTTTTTTTTATTTTTTGGTTTGTGTTTTACTTTTTTACACTTTTTTTTTACTTTTTCACATTTTTACACGTTCCCCAGGGGGGAAATTTCCCTGAACGATCGTAATGTTATGAAAATGGGGATTCAGCATACAGCTTATTCTTATGCGGTCTCCCTGACAACGTCTGTCACTCCCCAATGCATTGTGGGCATCGTGACTTCACCAGGCAACCCCCGGGTGCGTCATTCGCGTCCGGGCTTTTTCGGTAGGGCCGTACCGGGATGAAGCGGGCGTTTTCGCGCCGTGATTACGGGGGAGGAGCTCACTCCTTCCCCCCCGCAGTTGCATTCGCGATCACGATGTCGCGACATCGGGGGGGGAATCCCCCCCCCGGCCGGAGCTCACTCCAGTGTGGGGGGTGCGGTATATGCCCCCGTTTTTAAAACCGCCGGTTCCATGCCGCTTTCTTGGCTCCGCTTGTAAGGCGCAAGACCGCTTTACGTACTCATCGGCAATTTTTCGGGAACCCCCCACCCACAATGCCTATGATCCAAATTCGGTAAGGGGTTTAAGCGGGAATGTTTTCCTGAAGTAAACCCTTTAATTACCCCAAATTTTGCTGTGTGGAGGGCAGCGGGGGCCGGCCCTCGCCGGCCCCTAAACTTGCATTACCACGGCCGTATACGCCCCTGGGAATTCACATGTCACTTATCTCCCCGCCCCGGGGGATTCGCTTGAGGGGAGGAGAGAAGAGTAATCCATAGTTCTCTTGAAATGTGGATTTTCCCGGAATGATGGGCGTATTCCAGCCCAATTTGCGCACTCCGGCCCTAATTACAGACTGAAAAACGCCAATTTTAAGCCGTGGAACTGCCCCAAGGGTCTGTGTTTTTTAGCGCGAATATTTTTTGTTGAAAGGGAAAATGTGTGTGATTTAACCTGTATGGGGGCGGAACAGCAATGCTTTGCTGCCATGTATATAATGATTTTGCCATTTGTCTGTTCAATAGCAGGGAAGTTTTTAAAACCTTTTTTACTTATGGGGTGCAGCGAAATTTCTTTTTTTTTTGTTGTTTGTTTAAATCATTTTTTCAAAAAAACTTTTACTTTGTGTTTGAAGACATTTTAATTTACTCTCTCTTTAAACTTTTCTAGTCAAACTTTGTAGTGTTGGTTTTAAACCAGTAGAAATATAAATCCATCATTATAAATTTACTTACTAAGAACAAATATAGAAAAAAAAATCTGAAATTAAGCAGTATACTCAAATTCAAGTCAGTGGTCCTCTAGTTATAATGGGGCCCCGGAACCCAAAATTTTAAAAAAATTTAATGGTCTTTCCCCTGACATTTTATGTTAGGTGGGGTTTTAAAAACAATACTCCCGACATGATCCAAACCAATTTAACAATTTTTTCTTGTAAAAAAATCTGCATTGTGAGGGATGCAGTGTTTGGGGTGTCCAGTGCACTTCTTCTCAGTACAGTGTGTTTATACTGCCTTTTTCAGGCCAGGTGATGGTTCTTTGGGTACCCATTTTCTTTTTTTCTGGTTCATTGTTTATCAAGAACATGGCATTAAGAAGCTCCCATCCTCAACATAGAAAGTGATTTCCAGTAGCTCTTTTTTTCGGTTTTTATTTTTAAAGGGCTTGCTTTTTCTCTATTTGGTATTGCATGTTTTTTTAATCTTCATTCAGCATTATGTTCGGTGACATTTTGAGGCCTCGGACCCAATTATTAATTTTCCATAGAGGCATGGTTTCAACATACAATATTAATTAGTTCCGAGACGATCATTGTTTGTTGAGGGACCCCCTGTAAACGTAAAGTACTGCCATTTTTCCAGTTGCGCTGTCAATTCTTGGTAATGAAAAGAGCTTCAAAAGAAGATTAAAAGAACAACTGTAAAATGATTTTCTTGCTTGCGGAGTTACTATGAACAACTAAATTCCCTCAAGTGCACAGGAAGCGAAGAAAAAGGGAAGTTTGTGCAAATCTGCTATACTAGAATGGAGCAAGGGTTGCCACCAAGTGAAGAAACAGAACACGAGTGGAAACTTCTACTGCGTGAAGAGCGTAATCGGCGAATTGAGAAAGAAGAAAAGGCTAGGGTAAGTTCTTTAAGTGGTTTAGGGGGAAAAAAATTAAAATCTTTCAGTATTTATCCCAATAATCAATTATTTCATCCTAAAATTGAATGTAAACGATTGCTTTACAGATTTTGCAGCAGATTTCCTCCACCAAGTCTTCCTCCTAACAGGCATGTTGCATATTTAAAAACCAAGATGAATTGCCTAAAATACACCTGAATTTTTTTTTAGCATTTTTTGGGTCCAATTCTTTTTTTTACTTAGTTTTGTAATATTTTTGTGAAATCTTTACCTAACCCACAATGCCTGAACACCTTATGTATTACAACATGTTTAAGAAAGCCCAAAAGTGGTGAGAAACTTAATACGGAAGCTTATACGAAATGCAACGCTAACAGAGTTGTGTTCCAATCACGTACTATATTCGGCCCCTGTTTATGGTATTCGTCAGGCACACCATGACAGGCCCACTGACTTCTATAAAGCAGTTTCTGCAGCTGAAGAAATGGTATAAGTTCGCTAAGTAGGGCAAAGTCCAATTAGAACTACCTTTAGCCAGTGGAAGTCTATGGCCCTGTCATGGTATCTATCAGAATACATTTGGATATTCAAACTGGTGAACAGGCTGCATAACAAGATGTAAATGGGGCCTTAGGAGGAGAAAAGTTTAGGCTGCTATGGAATACGTTTTTTTGTTTTACATATCACACAAGTGCTTATTCTCTTTTTTTGAAAGGGATCATTTTCTGGGAAAAATCTAGCCTTCCAGTAGATCAGATTAAATTTGAAACGGGGGAAAGGGACATCCTTTTTGAATTTATATCAATTTTTTTAAGATGACAAATCATTGAATTTTGATTTTTATTATCCTTTTTACTTTGCATATTACATTTAATTGACAATTACATAACAAAGTCACATTTAGGCATCAGCATTAGGAAACGTAGTCTGGTGACGGGAGTAGTTTTCTGAATGCTGCTATTTAAAATTCTAATAATGCAATAAAACTAAAACTGGATTGTTTCTTTTTCATTGCAGGCAGAAGAAGAGGAGGAGCAACACATATTACCTAATGGTGTTTATACAACAGCTGAGCAACGACCTAATGCTTACATACCAGAAGATGAAAATGTCCTTCCTTTGCCTAGGCCTTATGGGGCTCTAGCACCATTCAAACCCAGTGAACCTTGTTCAAACATGAGGCATATTAGAAAGCCACTGATCAAGCCAATTGAAATTTAATAATTACTGTCACAAAACAATCTTATATTTCCAGAAGAACACTGAAAGTCTTCAGACTGTATACATTGCATCTGGTACTGGTCAATACTGTGACCCTACCGGTCTTTAGGTAACTCTAAAATGTTGTATAGTTGATCTCTTGTAATTGATCTGTGTGCTTTAACAACAATTCTTAGTGGAATACTTATTGTGTCCATGTATTAGTGCATCTCAAAAATTTGAATATCACGGAAAAGGTAATTGCTATCAATAATTTAAAAGGGTTGTCTCACTACAAGGATTGCTTTTTATGTTAAAGATCTTGCAAAAACAAGTCACTTTGCAATATGTGTCCATTAACAGTGTCCTACCTATTCCTAGATATCCCCTCTTGTATAGCCTGCATCAGCTCCTCAGGTCGCTATAGCTACAGACCTGTTTGATCTCTCCTGATAGGCTGCCGGCACTGGTTGTTATAGCTACAGACCTGGCTTCTACTGCAGCCTAGTAGAAGCCAGTAAACACTCCCCTGAATTCAAAGTGAAACCAAGGAAACAGGACTGAGGTAAGATGAATCAATGCAGTGAGACAACCCCTTTAAGTCAAGTAGTATTGTATACACTCATTACGGTAGGAATTACAAGGTTTACTATAATAACTTTGTGAGCCCTATAACAAAAAGATAGTCCTGGAGAACCCCTTTCATTTTCAATGATGTTCTAATTTTTTTAAGATGCACTAGTATTAGGTGCAGCACCAGGTTTGATTTAATAAAAGTGCCTAAGTACTTGTATTAATGGCCTTCATGCAATGGAAATACTACCCCATTGTCATTGCAGGACACTGCTCTGCAGTACAAGTTAATGCAGATAGGCCACAATGCATTTCTGAAATTAGGTTAGTGCGAGGTCAATGTCGACAGCACTATTTGTACCCTCAATAAAACAATTTCAATGTAATAATAAAAATAAACAGTTTCAATTATATGTGCAATATTATAATACTTAATGAGTTTTTATTTATCAAAATTGAGGAACTAGCCTTTATGCCCGTAGAAACCAATGTACAGTGCAGCTTTCATTTTCCACAGCAGCTTACGGATATGAAAGTCAAGCTCGGATTGGATACTACGAGAAACAAGGTCGGTCTTTCTAAAAGAGACTTGTGATAAATGAGGAAAAATGTGTTTCATCATTATTATTTCTCTGGACAATTTGTAGCCATGATAAAGAAAGCGGAAAGTATGCACACATACATTATATGCGGAGATCTACAAGGAATTTTTCATAAATAACCACAGATCTGTGGAAATCTTTATAAAGGGAAAGATGAGAAAAAAAATCAATGATTTTTGTTTCTCCTATAAAAATAGATGGATTGTGCCACAATTTTTCAGCAGGATAACTCATCATAGAGGTCAGAAAAGCTGTTCACTCGAAGGCCATGTTCACACGGCTTAAAATGGGCCGTATTTTGGTCCGTAATTACGCGCCGGAGTGCGCAAATTACGGGCTGAAAACGGCCCAGTCATTACGGTAGTCCACAGTTCTCATAGAGAACTATGGATTACGTCTCCTCTCCCTGCTCGGCGAATCCGCCGGGCGGGGAGATAAGTGACATGTGACTTACCAGCGGCGTATACGCACCGCTGTTAATGAATGTCTATGGGCCGGCGAAGGGCCGGCCCCCCGCTCCCGCCCCCGGCCACACGGCGTAATTGCGGGGCATATTACGTCCCGCAGTTAAGCCGTGTGAACATAGCCTTACAGCCAACTTTATAGAAAACGGAGAAAAGACTTCTGTCTACCTGCTAAATCTGATACAAAGAAATGTATTGTTGGATGCATATTACTCTGTGTGGATCACATGTGATCAGAGTTAGCAGCGTGACAGATATTGGTCATGAAGACAAGTAGAAGAGAGCTAAATTTCATTCACACTGAAGTTATGTTTATTTTTTTGTCTGTGTATAGTACAACATGATATAGACTGGTCAGAAATCAAGATGTTATTCAGTTATGATGAACAGAACTTCAAAATGGTAAACTCAATATATTTCACATCAGGTCCTCATAAGTAGACATTATCGGTTATGATTACCATTATGTATATATTGTGAAAAAATGTCCTACAAAATTTTAGTTCAGGGACTATACTGGAAAAAATTTTGAAATTACAAAATTAAACAATTTTGTACTACCTCAACAATGTGCTTTTAATTAGGGGAAGTGGAGCGTGTATCTATTTTCCTGCAATTCTCCATTAGTCATAAAAAAAAACTTCACACATGATTAGCCAAATGCACAAAAAATAAACCAAAATGTAGTGCACACTGCAAATATAATGCAATATATAAACTTAAATATGACCTTTCCATTAAGCAACTGGTGGACGTGTTAAAGTAAACTTAAGGGTCTTCTGTCTGTCAATCCAGCACTGATAATGTATTCACTAAAGAAACTATAACAATGTATAGGGACCAACAGAAAATCTCTATTCTAAAACCAATACATCTGTAAAATTCAAGAATAAAAGTGTATAGTTAATTTACTCAGAGTTTAAAGGGGTTGTCTCACTACTAGGATTGATTTTTTTTATATTAAAGATCTTGCAAAAACAAGTCACTTTGCAATATGTGTCCATTAACAGTGTCCTACCTATTCCTAGATTTCCCCTCTTGTATGGGCTGCATCAGCTTCTCAGGTCGCTATAGCTATAGACCTGTTCTGTCACTCCTAATAGGCTGCCAGCGCTGGTCGCTATAGCTACAGACCTGGTGTCCTCAGCAGCTCATCATTGCAGACCAGTAGAAGCCAGTAAACACACCCCTGAATTCGAAAATGAAACAGAGAGAACAGCACTGAGGTAAGATGAATCGATGAAGTGAGACAACCCTTTTAAATAGAACCTGTCACACGGCCTATGCTTCCCTTAAAAGGTTCCTCTTACTACAGTGATTAGCTTTAAACATATAGGCAAAAAGGTAAATAAAGACTATTACCAAATAAACTGCTGTTCTGATTTTGCTTCATTTCAGAGTTAGAGCAGATCTCATCTCCTGCCTGTTTATAGAAAGTTTTCTAGGCAGCGGACCACTTTGCTCTATCGGCCTTGGCTGGTGATGTTATTCCCTGCTCTCTCTTATCAGCAGCACAAGATATTGTTTATCTTTGGTACTTAGAAATTTTAACCCTTTAGAGCTCTGTTGCCTGTTAAAATCCAATCAAAGTCCCTCTTACAGGCTCAGCTAGGAATAGAAGAGCTGAAGTCAGTCACTGCTGTAGAACAGGACGTGGGATATCTGAAGCTGGCTATGAAGAGAAGGCTGTGTGAAACAGCCCAATGAGAAAACCCTTTTAATGAGGGCAGCATAAGGTAGTGACTTACCTTCTACTTACAGCAGGGTCTCCTTTATGTTGTTAAGTAACAACATTTTTGAGAACTTTGATTCTCATCTCTGCAATGCACAGCTTAGAGAGGGCAGTACAAGGACCATGATGGGCTCCCTTTAAATAATGCCTACTGTTACCAGCAGCATAAATTATATAAACCACTTTCTCAACATCCATGTAATTAGGGCTTCATTGTTGTTGTTTTTTTAAAGTACCAAGTCCCATTTGTGCTTTCACATACATACATTTATACCCCTAATGAAGGGCTAATATTGAATTGTATATGGTTTATATTGCCCTAAACAGAAAATGCATACAGATCTGCCCCCTAGTGGCGAAAATGCCCAGCTTAGATATTTACTACCATAGTATGTAGAACAGAACAATATAACAATTAAACATACTTAAAATGTACCACCAACATTTTTTTTTAACAGATCTATAAACAACTTGAGTTAAATTCATATTTACAGATGCTTAATTCCTATAAGGAATAAATATTCTAATTTTTTTATTGGCACATTCTTGGTAACAGCTTACTGACTGAACCCCAAATCTAGCCAATACTGTAAATCATTTGGTACCCTGCGATGTAACAGAGAGCTGACCACAATAGGAAATGTCACTGGCATAAAAAGTACCTACATTTGAATAAGTGAATTTCAGTGTTGCACAACATGATTTCAACAGAGTTGTCACAAGAACGATGGCAGTCATCGTTATCATTCCATAGAAATGTACAGAGGTAATTATCTAGTGTCTAGCTTCGTTGAAGACGTAGAAGATTTGCAGTTTGTTTTAAAGCAATCTCTTCCAGAAATGCAGCGTCTATGTTATCTCCCTCAAAAGGATTGGTTCCTGTAATAATGAAAAGTAGATTATACATATTAAACACAAACATATTGCTAGACTTACTAATTGATAGATGGTAAAGTCTTAAAGAGTATCCTGTTGAATATTATAGATACCTCTGTCTTCCACTTCTGATAGCATCATTATTAAATAATTCAGTGGCAGGAAGTTAATGTACAGCGGAGACCTTTCAGTCGGTGACTGTCGAGTAACCTGCATAGAAAATATTACACATGTAAAACATTTTTATGAAATAATTTGACAATACCATACATACACATCACTAAGAAACTCCATTTTGGTAATAAAAGGAGCATGAAGTTTGGTAATATTAAGAACATTTTACATGGACATTAAGTAAAACCGTCTACTTTACACATGATGATAAAGCAAATTACATCTCAGTGTCAGTGGAACCGGATAGTTCCCAAATACCCTGGATAGTTAGACAGCCATTGCAACAAACTCTTTGTAAAAACAAAGAAGCTCTATAAGAGCGCCCAAGATTTGGTACTATAATTTAATCCGACATTGGAATTTATTTTCTACTTGGTTTTCCTTCATTTAATAATGTATTTCTTTGCAATCTGATAATGAAACTTTTCACTCGGTCTATTCTCAACCTCACCTCCCCGTGGTTAAGCCTGAAGAGCAACTTTTTCACATACTTCATAGCAATGACATTATTGCTGATGGCATGATCCCACAAGTTATGGACCTTTTCACAAATGTTCTGCAGGAAGGAGGGAAAAAAATAATATTATATGATGAATGTAACAACATGGAATGTTCTCTCATGTCCTGTGTATGGGAGGGTCAGCTCAATATCTTTCATGAAGGACTTCCCGACATTAAGTGGGTTTATATGATAAAACAGGAAATCCTGGAGCCGCATGTCCCAGACTCCAGTAGTCTCATATCACGGAAAATAAGGTATTTAACATTTTTTTTGTTTTCATCCTTATAAAGGAAAATTACAGTCTACATATCACAAAATGCAATAAAACACACAGAAAATATCAAAGGAAATTAGCTGTTCAACTATTCTATAATTTTACATGATATAGCTGGTAGAAGAAAGAAAAAAAAAAAGACCAGATGATACAAACCGCAAGTAAAATTCACCTTCAAAAACAGACTGAACCTACCGCTGGAAGTCGCAGAATTATGCTACATTTCAGTTTTTCATTTGTTTCATTATCATCCAGTTCTGCAAAGAAATAAGCATGCAGAGTTCAGAGACAGGAAGAACTAACAAACTTCCAGCAAGTTAGAGTATACCGTATATACTCGAGTATAAGCAGAGTTTCTCAGCACAAAAAATGTGCTGAAAAATCCCCCCTCGGCTTATACTCGAGTCACTGATGGCCCGAGTGCCGACAGGGACGCTTCAGCTATATGCGGCTCCTCAGGGAGCGCATATAACTGAAGGCCGAGTACAGCCGACAGCCTCCAGGCACTGCGGTGGCCCAGGCGCTGTCGGCGATCTCTTCACTTGTATGCGACTCCTCCGGAGCGCATACAGGTGAAGAGATCGCACTGTGCAGCAGAGAGCGAGCGCTCCCTGCTCCGCAGTGGACTATGGGCGGCCGCAGACTCGCGGCTGTCCGGAGTTTCCAGCACAGGCAGCGTCTGTCATCACGCTGCATGCGCGGCCTGATGACGTCACCCGCCTGTGCCAAGAAGATGCAGGAGAGCGCCCGGGAGGCGGAACAGCGGGGAGCAAGGTAAGTGGGTTTTTTTTGTTTTAAAACCCTGCTTATAACCTGCTTAGGGGGACCTATACCTGCCTATAGCCTGCCTATGAGGACCTATACTGCCTATAGCCTGCCTAGGGGGACTTATACCTGCCTATAGCCTGCCTGGGGGGGACCTATACCTGTCTATAACAACCTATACCTGCCTATATCGACCTATACCTGCCTATAACCTACCTAGGGGGACCACTACCTGCCTATAACGACCTATACCTGCCTATAATGACCTATATCTGCCTATATCGACCTATACCTGCCTATAACCTACCTAGGGGGACCTATACCTGCCTATAACTTGCCTAGGGGGACCTATACCTGCCTATAACCTGCCTATGGTTGCAATTACCTGCCTATATCCTGCCTATGGGGACATATAGCTGCCTATACCTGCCTATAACGACCTATACCTGCCTATATCGACCTATACCTGCCTATATCGACCTATACCTGCCTATAACCTGCCTAGGGGGACCTATACCTGCCTATAACCTGCCTATGGGGGCAATTACCTGCCTATAGCCTGCCTATGGGGACATATAGCTGCCTATACCTGCCTATAACAACCTATACCTGCCTATAACCTGCCTATGGGGGACATTAAACTGCGTATACCAGCCTATATCTGCCTATGGGGGACATTAAACTGCCTATATCTGCCTATGTAATTTTATTGGTATCTATTTTTATTTTTAAAATTCACCAGTAGCCGCTGCATTTTCTACCCTAGGCTTATACTCGAGTCAATAAGCTTTCCCGGTTTTTGTGGCAAAAGTAGGTGCCTCGGCTTATACTCGGGTCGGCTTATACGGTACATAAGTTAAATATACTCCTAAGCCTGCCCACATACAATGCTTGACAGCAAGCTCTGTATACACTCTGATGCAAAGAAGGTGGTCAGTCACTGTATGTGGGCTGGGTAGGTAGGACTCCCACTGTCTCCTATCGCGTCCAGTCAGGATTTTCTCTCCTTTTAACTCAGAAATCCTTTTCCAAATCATACAAACCTATATTTTATAGAGCTCAGCTACTATCCCTGTATCACATCCTGCTCTAAAATAGGGCAGCATAAACCTCCTGCAAGGTTCACTTTAACCTCTTAAGGACCCTGGACGTATGAGTTCGTCCCAGAGTTCATAAGGGGCTTTGCAGGGGTATCGCTCCGCGACCCCTCCCCACACAGCCGTCGGGTGTTACAGCGCGAACGGGCAGCGTCGCTCTCCCGCGCTGTTTAACCCTTAAGATGCCGCGGCAAAGATGGCCGCGGCATCTGAATGAATTAAGATCGGTGCCCTGCACCGTTCTTGAGGGTGATCGGCACCTGCAGCGATCCGACCCCCGGACATGGCAGTGGGGAGCCTTGGAAAGGCTCCTGTCACTCCCATGTCCTGGTTTGCCCCACTTCCGTCCGCAGACAGGAAGTGGGGAAACCGCCATCTTGGTACAGTCTAATGCATTGCCTATGCAATACATTAGACTCTTTTGACAATCGCGCCACCTAGTGGTCAAGCACCATAGGTGGCCTCAATGTTAGAGTAAATAAAAAAAAAAAAATAAAGTTTTGCGGTACAAAAAAAAAGTATTAAACGTTCAAATCATCCTCCTTTCCCCATTTTACAAATAAAAACAATAAAAAAAAGTCCGATCTATAAAAATATATCATCATTTATCCCGTGCGCTGAACACCGTAGAAGAAAAAAAAATCCAAAACGCCAAAATTGTGTTTTTTGGTCATTTTACGTCACTTAAAAAATTGAATAAAAGTGATCAAAAAGGTTGCATGCATTCCAAACTGCTAGCGATAAAAAGTACAGTTCGGCCCACAAAAAATGCACCCTCACTGATGTCCGTAGGTGTTAGTAAAAAAAAGTTATTGGTCGCACAAACTGCCGCTGCGGCGCAAATTTCAAAAATAGAAAAAGTTTGGAATTTTCTTACGGTACCAAAACATAACGGAAACCCTACATGTTTGGTATTGTCGGATGCGTATTAACCTGTAGAATATAGATAACACATTTTATTGACTGAAGATTGAACGCCGTAAAAGCAAAACATGGCGAAAATACGGTTTTTTTTCACAATTTGTCCCACTTGGAATTTTTTTGCGGTTTTCCAGTATATTCTATAGTATAGTGAATAACACCATTAGAAAGTACATTTTGTCCCACAAAATAAAATCCCTCATATGTCTATATTGGTAGAAAAATAAAAAGGTTATGGCTCTGGGAAGGCGAGGAGGGAAAAACGAATGTGTCAACAACAAAAAAAACGCTGGGTGCTTAAGGGGTTAAAGTTATGTACACTCTCTGATTATGGTGCACAATTACTCTGCTTCTTTTACTAAAACACCATCTGAATTCACTGTGACTTCCTATTTTCCACAATGCATTTAGGCTCTAAAACATAAAATTTACCCTTTCCTGACAGTCCACCATAGTAACATAACTAGTTTTTATCTCCCCACCTTCAAAGAGCCATTACTTTTGTATTCTTCCATCAATATAGACAAACAAGGTCCTTTACTTTGCAGGACAAGATGTACTTTTTATGGTGAAGTATAATTCCACAGCACAAGGAGTTTATTGCTTTTAAGAAACAATATTTTTATAGTCAACATGATAGGTGTACAATTGATTTACAAAAGTAGTTTTCCATACAAATTACAAATACAAAGGATATATAATTTCAGAAAATGTGATCTTCAATGTAGACGTTTCAGTTGATGTGACAACCTTTCTCACATGATATGTATATAGGGTAGGACCCTGTATGAAAAAGGAATTAGGAAAATATTGGTTCGCTGAGTCAAAGTGGAAAAGCCCACTAGTGGATCGCCAAAGGTATTTTCGCCATGTTTTGCTAGGATCAGGAAAAAGCTGCATAAAGCTGACACCAGGAAGTGAAGGTAAGGGGGATGTATTAACAAAGGTGTATTTGTTAGGTAATCATAAATCACTGCAGGGAAAAAAAATACCTAACTTAAAGGGGTTTTCTCACTATGTGATTGTAGCAGCTAAGGGAAGGACAGAGAGAGGGAGCTCCCTCTGTCCCCATCAGACCAGTTGCGGTGCAGTAGCAGCTGCTGATGGCTTACCTGTCAGCCTGGAAGCATTTGTAAGGCTTCCTGGCTGCCCATGACATGATTTTGCCCGGCTGTGCCCATCCCGCAAAAAAAGCCCTTACACAGCTCTGTATATAGTAAAATAAAAAGTTATGGCTATCAGAAGATAGTGATGCATAAATATTGTTTTACACAACAAAAAGCTTTTTTTTCTCGTAAGGGGTTAATATTTGCATATCATTATTAAAAGTTTTGTTTTAAAAGGGTTCTGCCACAAAGTAAAATAGACATCAGAAGCTTGCAAATTAAATAAACATTTTCACCATTCATCATTATTAAAAATTCTGTACCATTTTTGTTTTAGCTGCTCCTTTAGTGATCCATAGTGTACAGCTTGTCTCCAGGGAATACGACCAGGGACGAAAGCTACAGTTTTGCTACACATGATCAGACATTACCTCTCCTCTCAGGCAGCTACTGTCAGTCTCTTCCCTGCTTAGTAATCACACACTTTAACACACTGTTGAACAAGTGTTCAACCCCAGATGTGGTCATTGTACTCCTTAGTAATTAGTAAAAAAAAAAAAATACATACATTTGGCTCCTGCAGGGATTTGAACCTAGGACCCCTATGTTGGAAGATAGAAGCTGTAACCACTCAGCTACTTTGTAACTACTCACAGCTCTTTACATAAGCAAACCTTTGTTTGACTGGAGTGAGCACAATGTGGAGAAAGGCCTGTTGATGTCAGACTGCTGGGTCACTTAATATGCAGTTCAAACAAATGATACACGTCCCCTTTTGGGCACACAAAGTTGAAGCTAGATAAAGCAGGTATGAAATGACTCTGGCAAAACCCCTTTAGGTTATGTACGTTTGCCCTGTACAAATAAAAAAATACCTTTGAGGAGTTTCACAACAAATGTTTCTGTTAAGGTCAACACTCCAGCATCTATATAGTGAAGCAAGTTTCCGAGAGGGAGGCAGCGTGCTGCAAGAACCAGATGCAGTGTTTGGAAACCTAAAGTCACAAAATTAAAACAAGATACATTTACAATACTATAAGTCCAAACTGTTTCTGATGGTTTTATTGAGCAAGAAAATGGTGGCATGATTCATTGCATGCTGAATGTGGAGTGTCTGCAGGTCTGAAATATCCATTAGCCTTAAATAGGTTGTAAAGAATGATACACAAGCTTTAGGCCCGGTTCGCAGCATACATCGCTAGTTTTCCCATTCAGATGACCGACACCATGACCGTGTGTATATACATAAACATTGTGACCACTTCCTTCATCAGCAGCATGTAGCTCATAAAGGAAGCAATGTGTTGTGAGCTGGCTTGGTGTGTATAAGATGTGCTATAAGCTGTCTTCACACATGTAGTTCACTGCAGTCATGGGTAAAAGGAGCGATCAGAATTACAGTAATGGGAGGATTATGGACTTTAAAGCCATGTGGCAGCATTTCTGGAACTGTGCGCTTTGTTAGCGGTTCGTGTGCTGTTGTGGTGAAGTGTATTATGAGTGCACAAATGGCACTATTACAAAAAGGTGGTGAGGAAAATGCAGAGCACCTCATGTCACTAAAGCGGTATTTCCACTTTAGACAATGATGGCATATTGCTAGGTGCAGGACATGCTCAGCTATTTTTGGAACTCCCATTAATATTTATGGGAGAGTCCCAACCAGCTCTCAGTTCAAAACAGTTTTGGGGGTTGTATTCGTGATTGGTGCTGGTCCCAGACCTATCAGACAATGATGGCATATCTTAATGATATGCCGTCATTGTCTAAAGTGGGAATACCCCTTTAAAGTAATAGGTGAACATCGGCAAACCGATAACCTACAGTCATGGCCAAAAGTTTTGAGAATGATACAAATGTTAATTTTTACAAAGTCTACTGCATCAGGTTTTATAATGGCAATTTGCATATACTCCAGAATGTTATAAAGAGTGATCAGCTTAACAGCAATTAATTTAAAAGTCAATAGTTGCCTAGAAAATGAACTTTTTCCCCCAAAACACATTTCAACTTCATTGCAGGCCTGCCTTAAACGGACCAGCTAACATCGTTTCAGTGATTGCTCCATTAACACAGGTGTGGGTGTTGATGAGGACAGGGCTGGAGATCAATCTGTCATGATTAAGTAAGAATCACACCACTGGACACTTTAAAAGGAGGCTGGTGCTTGGCATCATTGCTTCTCTTCTGTTAACCATGGTTATCTCTAAAGAAACACGTGCAGTCATCATTGCACTGCACAAAACTGGCCTGACAGGGAAGAGTATCGCAGCTAGAAAGATTGCACCTCAGTCAACAATCTATCGCATCATCAAGGAATTCAAGGAGAGAGGTTCCATTGTTGCCAAAAAGGCTCCAGGGCGCCCAAGAAAGACCAGAAAGCGCCAGGACCGTCTCTTAAAAGTGTTTCAGCTTCGGAATCGGGCTCCCAGCAGTGCAGAGTTTGCTCTGGAATTGCAGCAGGCAGGTGTGAGTGCATCTGCACGCACTGTGAGGCGGAGACTCATGGAGCAAGGCCTGGTGTCAAGGAGGACCGCAAAGAAGCCACTTCTCTCCAGAAAAAACATCAGGGACAGACTGATATTCTGCCAAAGGTACAGGGAGTGGACTGCTGAGGACTGGGGTAAAGTCATTTTCTCTGATGAATCCCCTTTCCGAATGTTTGGAACATCTGGAAAACAGCTTGTTCGGAGAAGACAAGGTGAGCGATACCACCAGTCTTGTCTCATGCCAACTGTAAAGCATCCAGAAACCATTCATGTGTGGGGTTGCTTCTCAGCCAAGGGAATCGGCTCTCTAACAGTCTTGCCTAAAAACACATCCATGAATAAAGAATGGTACCAGAATGTCCTCCAAGAGCAACTTTTCCCAACCGTCCAAGAGCAGTTTGGTCATCAACAATGCCTTTTCCAGCATGATGGAGCACCTTGCCATAAAGCAAAGGTGATAACTAAATGGCTCAGGGAACAAAACAGAGATTTTGGGTCCATGGCCTGGAAACTCCCCAGATCCCATTGAGAAATTGTGGTCAATCATCCACAATCCACGGGTGGACAAACAAAAACCAACAAATTGTGACAAAATGCAAGCATTGATTGTGCAAGAATGGACTGCTATCAGTCAGGATTTGGTCCAGAAGTTGATTGAGAGCATGCCAGGGAGAATTGCAGAGGTCCTGAAGAAGAAGGGTCAATACTGCAAATATTGACTTGCTGCATTAACTCATTCTGTCAATAAAAGCTTTTGTTGGGGGGGCGTGGCCTAACCATGGTGGTGTGAGGAAGTCTGCTTGGGAGCTTCTCGTGCCTCTTCCTCCATTCCGGCATTTTATACCACTCTGAAGATGGGGAAAGCCACCAAAAAACAGAGGTCCAAGTCGGCCCAACGTCCTGGAACCACCCAGGAGCACTTGGACCAGTTCTTTTCTCCGCCGCGGCCTCTTACCTCTCAAGATGGCCGCCGCAGCGTGAAGGCCCTGAGCGCATCTGTCTTAGTACCAGCCGGGATGCCTGCCGATACCCTGAAGCCTCCGCTCACAAGTCCTGGAGCTGCACTCAGGCGGTCGCGGTCCGGATCGCCTGCATCGGGGGAATCCCCTGGAGGCTTTTCTCTGTTCGTGCGCGCCGACTCCTCATCACGAGGTGCGCTCAGTGTGGACGGGCCGCCGGCGCCTGCAGTGTCTCCCTCCTGCTCTGCCTTCAGCTCCCCGATGGACCCCGCGCTCAGAGGGACTCAGCTGCCTGCGCTGGCTCAGATAAGTGCCGAGGGGGTAGAGGGGATAGTACTAAGCTCCGGTGCTCCCTGCTCCCAGGCTAAGAGAGTGATGGATGGGGGACCTGCAATGCCTGCCTCATGTCTGAGGGCTGCCCTCTCATTTGACCAGGAGGACATTTTGGCCACTAATGAGCAACTTAATAGCTCTATGCCTGGATCCCCTCTGGCCCTCCAGGACATACCCGCTGGTGTCACACAGCCCGCAGCCAGGCCGCCTAAGCCACCCAGAGACTACAGGGGGAATACGTTTCATGCAGCCCCACTGGTGCACCCGGTCATGGACCTTGCATTCTCTCCTGTGGCCCAATGTTCCCTCATCCATGACCCCCGGGGCCCTCCTCTTAACACTGATGGCTCACTCCCCGTCATGGTCAACGGGATCCTCTTGGGGCACCTATCCAAATCATAATCAGGGCCCGTCCTCTTCTGGCACGGTACCAATGTATGTTATACAAAGCTCCTCACAACTGCGCTCAGCGTCCTGGGGATATCTCGCTCCTCCCCGGATGCCCGCCTCAACATGTCCACAACCGGCAGCAAGTCTTGATGGCACGTCACCAGTTTGTACCTTCTCACCACAGCAACCTTTTCAGGTCTGTGCCACTGCTTCCGTCTCGGTGCCTGGAAATGTGCCAACATCGGATGATAACAGGCCGACCACGCTGGCTGATGTGCGACTGTTAATACAATCTCTCCCCTCCAGAGAGGATCTTACTGCAATTGCGAAGCAGATGGTGGATGGATTCAAACAAGAATTTTCGTCCTTTCGGGCGGAGTTGGCATCCTTAAACACGAAAGTTGAAGGACTTGACCAATCTCAGACGCAGACCGCTAATTCTCTGGCCACCTTGCAGGGCGAAGTTGCCCAGCATTCTGCCCAACTCTTCTCCTTGCAACAACACCTGGACGATGTGGAAAATAGGAGCAGATGGAATAACCTGCGGGTTCGGGGTCTCCCTGAATCCATTCCGAACTCTGATCTCTTCAAAGTACTCTCTGAAATATTAAATGACTTGCTTGGTCGTCCGGCTGCAGCCCACATTGAGATAGATAGGGCCCACAGAGCCTTACGTCCGCCAAACCCAGATGACCCCAGACCTCGAGACGTGATCTGCCGGATCCATTATTTCCTCATGAAGGAGGATATCCTTTATGAAGCCAGGAGGAGAAAAGATGTGACTTACCGCAATACCCCTATCAGAATCCTACAGGACTTATCTAGGCTTACCCTGGCTCAGAGGTCCTCGTTGAAACCAATTCTGGATGTTCTTCGGGACAGAAATATCCCCTTTTATTGGGGGTATCCTTTTGCTCTTAATATCCGCATGGAAAAGCAGACTCTTACGATCCGCTCACCTAAGGATGTTCCTGCTGTTCTTAAAGCTCTCAAGCTTATGGATCTCTCATTACCGGACTGGCCCTCTCTGTCCTACCTTCCCTCCAACACCCCACCAGGGGG
>JAODAL010056962.1:0-22968 GCA_025379985.1 Phyllomedusa bahiana
AAAAAATTTTTGAAAACTAAATAAATCATGAACTAATGAAAACTACAGTTCACCCATAAAAGAACGAGCTCTCACACAGCTCTGTCTGTAGAAAATAATGTTTTTGCTACCAGGAAATGGCTACACAAAAACAATTTATTTTTTTTCTAACTAGTTTTGAAAAAAGAAAGAAAAAAAAATAAAAATAGGGTTTTTTACAAACTTAAATAAACAAACATTGCGGTTTTAAAAATAAAAAACCCCTAAAAAAATTTTCAAATTGCAGAATTGTTGTTTTAAATTTTCTTATGTTTTTTTAAAGGCTTTTATTAAATAATAAAAGTTGTTTCCCAAAAATAATATCTTGTATTGTTAGGTCAACCCAAAAATTAAAACGTTGCAGCTCTTTTAATACAGAAATTAAAGGGGTTGTATCATTTCTTAAGGGTTTCGAAAAAGGGGGGACAGTGAAAACAAGAAATTTGCAATTGGGATGTCATTGCAAGCTGGTTTTTTTCCAAGGCCCCCTTATCTTCGTTTTGTAAAACGTTCCCCGTGTGGGGATTCCCCCTCTTTCATGTCATTGGCTGGGGCTCTACAAATTTACATTCTCTTGGCCCCGTCGTTTCACGGGAGCATGATTCCCCCCTCTCACTTAGTTTAAAGGGGGTCGGGAGCATTTCCTTGCACAGCCAGAAAAAAACACATTTCATGAGTTTTCCCACATTCAGAAAACAGCAGAATTGTCTCGGTGCCAAAATGTTTGCTGAAAACATAGCGTGGATCTGTGGTCTGGTGGTTCATAAAAAGACTGGTTACCTGTAAACAAACCTCAGCTGTGAGAGGAGAAAGATCAGTGCTCTGAGTTATAGAGGGTGTCTGGGACTAAATGCGGGCTTTGGGGTATGTAAAAAGCTCTTACAAAATAAGATGCATAGGAAGGGACCAGTGCATGTGGATCAGCAGGAGGAGAGGGGAAGAGACACTGACTCGGGAGCGGCATGAACGTGAGGGGGGTGTAAAAACCCCCATTCAGTTAAGAAAACCCAGTGGAAATGGAGAATCAAGCTTCAAGAAAAAAGCTGAACTGTGAAGCGAAAACCCCCTCTTTAAAGAGGACCTATCCCCCAGTAAGGAAACCCTTTTTGAAAAACAGCAAACGGGAGGGGCCCATTTGGGTGGAGGGCAGTTAAACGGCTGTATAAGGCCACGCCCCCTAATTCCAAAAGCTGTATGCGCCGGGATTCCAAGTTTTATGCACTGCGTTAGTTGTTCTCGCTCCCTATGCAAATAAAAATCAGATTTGGATCAAAGAACCCATTATTTTTTCCACATTTAAATTTGAAAAAATTTGGAAACAATTTAAAAGGGTTTTTCTTATTTTTTATGGTGTCTGATAAAAATCCAGCTACCTCATGTGTGTTTTTATTTTATTACTTCCTTTTGGAGATGTGATAAGAAAATGTGCGATAAGTTCAAAAAAAAATAAAGGCTTTAACCCCGATTTTAATAAAAAAATTAAAAAGCCATGTTGCCAAAAAAAACCCCGCCACAGGGTATGCCTTATAGATTTTGGTGATACCAAATTGTATTGGCTTTGTTTGTTTTTTTGAAAAATTTGTTTTTTACATTTTTTGTAGAAATGCCAGTAACTTTTTGTTCTTTCCACTATGGACCCTTTGTAAGGTGGGATTTTTTTTCATGTGAGGAAACCTTTTTTTTGGAACCATTTTGGCGAGGTGAAAATTTTTTTTTTTTCTATTACAATTTCTTAGGGTATAAAATGGGCCCAAAAAAACACAATTTTAGTTTTTTTTTTTCTCCCAAAGTTCAGCGTTTATGGGCTAAATGTTGTTATTTAATTTTAAAAGGTCAAAAGTTTCTGAACAGGATTTTAAGAGGGACTCTTATGAGTCCCATTTTTTTTTTCCCTTTTTTTATTTTTAAAAGGCAAAAGGGGGGGGTTTTTTAACTTTTTTATATATATATTTTTTTTTACTTTAAAAAATTAGTCCCCTACAGTACTTGATTACTAAGGTGCAAATGTTGTCCTATATATGGGAGACTATTCTACTACCGTATATGGGTTTTTTAATCATTACCTATTATACTTGTCTATGACACCACGGGTCTAATTGTTAACTGCTATTAGCGGTCGTTTCCTGCTGTAATTAAAAGATTTGCGTGCAGGACGGCTAAAACTGTGCTTTTCTACGGTAAACCCAGTTCTATAGAGAAAATTTTGGGTTCCCCCGCTCCCAAACCCTCGGCGAATTCCCCGGGCGGGGGAAAAGGGCTGCACTTATCCAGGGCAGATAATGAAAGTTTGGGGTGGCGGGGGTGGGACCCCGCCCTTATTAAGCTGTAGTTGCGACGAAAAACCCGGGTGCAATTACGGCTTGAATAAGCCCTTTTTGACCGGGCCCTTTGATCGTGGTGATTGCTGTTTAGTTAGTGTGGGGGGGGCAAAGACGAGGTCCTATGTTGCTTTTCCGGGCCCCTGCCATAAAAGCAGTTGGTCCCCTGCAATTTGCTGGCCTTACCCTCAAGGTTCGGAGATTGGCAAATAAGCCATCTCCTTTTGGGGTCTGGGACATGCAAAAGCTAAAAAAGCGCCCCGTCCCCTGGGTAAACCCCCGGAAACCGGGACTGTCCCGAAGGGGATGGAGGATGGAAGGTGGTGGAATGATGGATGGAATGAATCCGGGGTGTCCTGAAGGGGATGGATAGATGGATGGAGGGAAAGGAAAGGAAAGGGAAAGGAGGGGAATGATGGATGGAAGGGAATCTGGGACTGTCTAAAGGCCCGAGGGTTTTGAAGGGAAAGGACGGTATGCAAAACCTTCCAAACCCAGGGACCCTTCAAAATTGTCAAAGCCCTGTTTTATTTTTAAGATGGGAACTTGTATGTGGGGAATAGTTATTTGATTTGTATTTTTTTGGTATAGGTGTGAAATTTTGATTAAAAACTTTGGGGTTGTATGTGGGGGGTGTGTATATGTGATATATATTTTGCAGTGGATGTGTACATTTTAAACCCTTTTTCCACTGTAGGGATTTTTTTTTTCTCTCTGTCATTTAACATTTAAAACCTTTAAAAGCGGGCGGCCCCCTTCAGGGGGACAGCAGTGGGTGTGTGTGGGGGGGGGTTACCCAGGGTTTGGGAGGTTTTGGATTGTCACTGAATTGAGGGGGGGGGAAAGGGGGGTTTCCGGGCCAGACCGGGCGCTGTACACAGCCAGTTTTGTATCCCCCTGCTCGGGGAAAAACTGCTGCTTCTCTGATCACTCGTTTTTTTAAATAAGAGTGAGCAGGGGAAAAGGCCCTGAGCTGAAAGGGTTTCCCCCCTGCCCCCGTGAAATCTGCCTTCTGCTGCAGGGGAGTGTCAGGGTGGGGGGTCTGGGGCCCCCAGGGGAATTGACCCTTTGGGGGGGCCAAACCCCATGTACATGAAAATATTTTCCGGCCTCTCGGATGTAAATGCGCCATTTTAACCCCATAATTTTTTTGTGTGCAAAAAAAATGTATTGTGTAGTACAATGCAAATTGTAAAATTTGTCCCCAGTTAAATATCATAAACAGAGGGCTAAAATAGTCCATCATATTTCCCCCCCCACTTTAATATACAATATCCCCCTCCCCCCAATTACAAAAATCCCCCCCATGTTTCTCTTTTGGGCACGCACCTCACCACCCTTTTAAAATAAAAACCCGCAAGAAAAATAAATTGTAACTTCCCCACGGGTAACAGGGAAACATGTACGTTGGGATTATTCCGGCGGATGTAACCCAAAATGCCATATAGAGACCACATTGAGGGGCAGAAACCCGTCCCCCGAAATTTAAACCCACAACACTTTCCCTATAGAGCCACATAAGGGTCAGGACACCAGTCAGGTAAAAACCTTTAAAAAAACCCCCTAAAATAGGACCACAAAAGAGGTCAGGGGAAACCCGCTCAGGGATAAAATACAAACCGCCATATAGAGGGCCAAAATTGAGGTCAGAACGAGCTCAGGTTTAACCTAAAACACCGCAAATTTTAAAAGGGCCCCAGGATGGTCCGACCCCGCTTAGGTTTAAAACACATTAAAGTGAAAACCAAACAATCCAATTTAGAAATAACATAACCCTGAAATTTTGGGGACTCACCGGAGAGTCCATCTGGGAAATCGTTTCTTCTTTTCATTGGTTTATTTTTTTCCCTTTTTCCCCTGCCCTCCGTTCCCCACCGCCCCTGATGGGCTTGTTTCCCGGGGGCCCCCAAATCATCCCCCTCAGAAAAATTTTTACATAAATATTTAGAATCCCCAATTTTTTAAAACCCTCTCTTTATCTAAATTTTTACCTCTGTAAAAAAACTTCCCAGGGGTTGGGGGAGGGGGGGAAGGGGGGGGGATATGCCATAAATAGAGGCCTTGTTTTCCCAAGGGGTTGGAGGGGGGGAAAGGGTAAGTTCCCCCGGGAAAAATTTCTACAACTTGGGCTGCTCCCCTCCCCCCACAATTTATTACCAGGGTTGGGGAGGGGGAAGACCCTAGGTAGGGGAGGCAATTTGGCAAGGCCCCAGTCTGTTTGGGGAGGGGTTGGTTTCTCCGTTAGGTAAGCTGTTTGGTAGTTAGGGGCCCTTTATATAGGCTGAAGCCCTTAGGGGGCCCCCCTTTGGTGTATACAGGGAGGTTTTGGGTTCCAAATGAAGTAGTATTTTCAGGGAGTTAAGGCCCCCTTTGGTAGTTCGAAGGGGAGTTAGGGGGTTCCCTTTTGGTAGTTAAAACAGGTTGTTAGGGGGCCCCCCCTTTTGGGTAGGGGTGCAGGAAGGTTAGCCCCCCCCTTTTGCAAATGTGTAGGTAGTAGGGCCCCTTTAGTTTTTGGTAAACCCCCCCCCGGGCCCCCTTTGTTGTCAGGGCCCCCCTGTTTGGTTGTTAAAGCGTTCCCCCTTTTGGTAGCCTGGGCCCCCTTGTAGTCAGGGCCCCCCTGTAGGTAGTTAGGGGTCCCCCGTAGGGAGTTTTTTGGCCCCCCTAGGTAGCCCAGGTTCCCCCCCTTTTAGTCAGGAGCCCCCTTTAGGTTTGCAGGGGCCCCCATTGTAGTTTAGGGGCCCCCTTTGTAGGGGCAGGGGGCCCCCCCTTTTAGTCAAAGGGCCCCCCCCTTTTAAATCAAAGGGGCCCCCTTTTGGTAGGGCCCGGGGGCCCCCTTTGTAGTCATGGGCCCCTTGTGCCAGGGCCCCCCCTTTTGGTGCCAGGGACCCCCTTGGGGTCAAAGGGGCCCCCCTTTTTAGCCATGGCCCCGTTTGGTTTGCCAGGGGGGCCCCCTTTAGGGGGAGGGCCCCCTTTTTTAGTCAGGGCCCCCCTTTGTAAACCAGGGACCCCCATTGTAGTCAGGGAAACCCCCCTTTTTGCCCCCGGGCCCCTTTATTGTCAGTTCCCTACCCTTTTAGCCGGGCCCCCCCCTTGTTTGTCAGGGGCCTCCCCCCTTTCGTCAGGGCCCCCCCCTTGTTGTCGGGCCCCCCTTGTATCAGGGCCCCCCTTGTAGTCAGAGCCCCCCCTTTTTAGCAGGGCCCCCCCTTTTAGCCCGGGCCCCCTTTTTAACCAGGGACCCCCCTTGTAGCAAGGGGGGCCCCCTTTAGTCAGGGGCCCCCCCCTTTCAGTAGGACCCCCCCCTTGTAGCCCGGGACCCCCTTTTATTGCCGGGGCCCCCTTTATAGCCAGGGCCCCCTTGGGAGCCCCGGGGCCCCCTTGTTGTCAGGGCCCCCTTTTTGCCGGGACCCCCTTTATAGCCGGGAACCCCCCCCGTAGCCAGGGACCCCTTTTTTTTTGCCAGGGACCGCCCTTGTAGTCAGGTCCCCCCTTTTAGCCAGGGCCCCCCCTTGTTGCCCTGGGGGGGCCCCCCCCCTTTTTGTTTAGGGCCCCTTGTTGCTTTGGGCCCCCTTTATAGCCGGGCCCCCCCCCCTTTTAGCGGGGGCCCCCTTTATAGCCAGGGACCCCCCTTGTAGTCAGGTCCCCCCTTGTAGCCAGGGACCCCCCTTGTAGTCAGGGCCCCCCTTGTAGCCAGGGACCCCCTTGCAGTCAGGGACCCCCCTTGCAGTCAGGGACCCCCTTGTAGCCAGGGGCCCCCTTTATACCCCGGGGCCCCCTTTTTAGCCCGGGGCCCCCTTGTCGTCAGGGCCCACTTGTAGCCAGGGACCCCCTTTATAGCCAGGGACCCCCTTTATAGCCAGGGACCCCCTTGTAGCCAGGGACCCCCTTTATAGCCAGGGACCCTCCCTGTAAAAATCCTGGTGTGTAATTGTTTTATTAGGATTATGCACTGTAATGAGAAGAGAGTGATTTCCCTCAAGCTTTTTTATGATGGCAAATCACCACATGCGTGCTTGTAGGAATAGATTATTGTATGTCCGCTTTCTGAACACAGTTATGTAGGCTGAGCAGGGAAGTCAGGTTTAGGTAGCTCAGAATTCTCCTGAGAACCTCGGCTTATGTGCTGAGGTGACTAGCCCTCTCCAAAATGGCCACTGGGCATATAATGACAGACGACTTTCGTTAGCTGAGTAGCTGCAAGTGCTAGGGCTGTATCTTTAGTATCGTACACTGTAGTATAAACAGGCTTTTTCGGGTAAAGTCCGGCAGCAGGAGAGAGGCAGATGTCTCCTGGTTAATATAAAATGGCGGTTCGCCAGGTGTCTGAGGCAACCATCCATCCTCCTTGGAGCCCTACTTGCTGCCAAACGGCACTTAGAATGAAGTGGTCTCAGGGATCCGGGCAATCACCCTGTTATCATACGGCGCCTGTCTCAGAGAGGATGCCGCGTGCCGTGCGCCACGTCCTTGCTGTGTGTCTGAAGCCACGGAGTTGTTCTCTCCTCTCTCGGAGGCGTCGGAGCACCCAGAATGCTTTCAAAGCTGCCAGTGAGTACCGAAGGACTTCTCACACCCGCTGAGTGTATCATAATAAGCAGTAAAGGGCTTAGTTAGGCCGTTTTACAATACGTCTCTCGGAGCTCCTCGTTCAAGCCGCCGGCGCCATCAACAGCCAGGCCATGCCCCTCGATACATGCTCTATTTCATTAAATCAATTAATAATTCAGTACAAAAGTGAAACTTAATGAATTTTCCAAACAATTACAAAAGATTGAATCACTTAAGAAGAATCTGTTCAAATCTCGGATACATACCCAAAAAGAGGAGAAGGTAAGATTTATTACTACTTACAACCATGGTTGGAGGGAAATGAGGATGTGTCTTGGAAAATTCTGAATTATTCTTTAAACTAATGAGGGTTTAATTGATTTTTTTACAAGATAAACCAGCTATAACATATAAGAGATCATCTAATTTAAAGAATACACTCGTTCAAAGTCATCACAGGGGTAGCCGTCCACAGATGTTTAATACAAAATGGCCCAAATGGGGATGTAAGCCCTGTGGCAATTGTGTTGCATGCTTAAATGCGATCACCACAGATATTTTTAAGGATCCTAAAAAAATCCAGGGATTCAAGATCATCCATAAAATAACATGCAAGACCATTGGGGTCATCTATTTGGCCACATGTTCTTGCGAAAAAATCTGCGTTGGTCTCACTACATGTGAATTCAAAAGGATAGTACGTGAGCACATACTTGGCATTTTGGCAGCCAAAGATGAAGATGACCTATTACCACCCAAACCAATCCTGAGACACTTTAAGATGACACACAGTTGTGAAGCCAGTTCCCTTAAGATCTGGGGCATTTGAGTCATTATCCCCCCACATGGTGTGGATTAGAAAACTGTATTAGTTCAGAAAGATTCTGGGGGATCTTTGTTCTTATTGCCAAGGTACCGAATGGATTAAATGACTGTTTAAGTTTTTCATCTTTAATATAATATGGGTATGTTTATTTTATTATTTTTTTGTCTTTTGTATCAGGATTTTGAATTATTATATTTATATTTTGTTTTTATTTTTGTTTTATTATTTTTTATTGGTTTGTAAATTTTATTATGAGTTTCGCCTCATGGGTGGGTGATGGTTCTTTCCTTCATTTCTTTACATAGGAAAAAAATTGTTTATTATAATCACTAATTCCAGATTGTATTTTTCAGATGGACAACATTTTTTCTATCAATGTCAATGTTTTCTACAAGGGATTTAGAGCCTTAGTATTAGATATGGACTAAGGGCGGCATGTATGAATTTTGGCAGTTAAACACCAAATTTAATGCGCATTAAATTAGCCTAGAATTCGCCCGAATTATTAACCTGCTCTACTGAAGGTCATAAATCAGGTGCATTCTAGCGCTAAGACGACAATTTTGGCTTGGGTAAACTACTTTGAAAGTGGTTTACCTGTTCCAGCAGTAATGCGCCTAGAATTGCCGTAGTGAAGCTATAAATCTATAGCTTCGTACGTTTCTAGTGTGCCCCACCTCCCGTAGCCCCCCCAAATCAGGCGCATTACAAAGTGCCAAGGGTGCTCTTTAATACACCATACTGGCGTACGGGAGGCTTTTCTCTATTGCGAACGGGGCTGCGTCTGATGTCGGGCTGAAAATATGCCAGACCTGGCGGAGCCCCGTTCAAACATGCCGTCCTAAATTTGTTTTGTGTATATGAATTTTGATGTCTTACAGTTGACATATAACTTTGTATGTTCTCTCTTAGGTATATATTTTACTTTATTTTTTCACAAACATTAATATTTTATATTTCTAGTACTTCACTGTTATAAATTGTGTACTTTTAAATATTTTCTTATATTATTTTTGTTTGTTCACTTTGCATCACATGCATCTTTTCGCAAATCTTTATAGATATATTTTTTCAAAAATATTCGCAAATTTGGAATTTTTTTCCCTTCCTTTATTAACACTAAGATTTTTGGTGTGCCAATTATACTTGTTTTCAAATATAATTTTTTGATGCATGTAGTGTTCATGCATTTTCTTTATGTGTATCTTTTGGACTATAAGACACACCGGACTATAAGACACACTTAGGTTTTAGATGGGGGAAATAGGAAGAAAAAAAATTTGAAGCAGAAAGTGTGGACTGAGGTGTAGTTTTTTTTGGGAAATTTGACTTTTTGATCACTTATTATTTTTTATTATAATTTTTTTGGGATAGTAAATGCCCAAAATAATTTTGATGTTTAGAATTTTTTTCCTTTCCAGTGTTCAGCATACAGGATAAATGTTATATTTTACTAGATCAGACTTTTACAGATGTGGTGATACCAAATATCTGTAACTTTTTTATTTTATTATTTGTAAAACAACAAAAGAAGGCGATTTAAACTTTTAATATTTTTTTTAACTTGACCACTAGGGGCACACTTCCTTGTCCTATATACAGCAGTACTATTGTACTGCGGTAGATAGGATTTTTCATTCATTACCTATTACACCCTGCCATAGGCGGGATGTAATAGGTGTACATACATGGCCGCTGTTGAAGCCTTCATGAGGCTTCCTGCTGCCATGGCAACCGATCGCCCCTCCTGCAATTATATTGCGGAGGGGTGAGCAGACAGAGGAGCAGTGCCCACCACCGCTTCTCATTCAGCTTTGTTTCCTTGACTATATGTTTTGGGTTATTGTCTTGCTGGAAGACCAAGCCACGACCCATTTGTAATGTCCTGGTGGAGGGTAGGAGGTTTTCACTCAGGGTTTGGCGGTACATGGCTCCATCCATTCTCCCATTGATGCGGTGAAGTAGTCCTGTGCCCTTAGCAGAGAAACACCCTCAAAACATAATGGTGCCCCAGATTGATGATGATTGACAGTCATTTTGGATTTCTTCCTTTTTCTTACTATTGCAACAGTTGACTCCTTCTCACCCAGAGTCTTACTTATGGTTTTGTAGCCCATTCCAGCCATGTGCAGGTCTATGACCTTGTCCCTGACATCCATAGAAAGCTCTTTGGTGTTGCCCATGTTGTTGAGGTTAGAGTCTGACTGGTTAATTGAGTCTGTGGACAGGAGTCTTTTATAAAGGTGACTATTTAAGACAGCTGTATTTAATACAGGTAATAAGTTGATTAGGAGTGTCTAACTGGTCTGTATATTCTATCTCTCAATGTTAAAATTAACTTACCCTTGAAGTTATAGACTAATAATGAGAGAGAGAATTTTTCAGGTATTTTTTATTTATTTCTACAAAGTCAAAAGTTTACATACATTTCATTAGTATTTGATAGCATTGCCCTTAAACCGTGAGACTTGGGTCGAATGTTTTGGATATCCTTCCACAAGCTTCTCACAATAGTTGGAAGGAATTTTGGCCCATTCCTCTTGACAGAACTAGTGTAACTGAGCCATGTTTGTAGGTCACCTTGCTTGCACTTGCCTTTTCAGTTTTGCCCATGAATTTTCAATAGGATTGAAATCAGGGCTTTGTGATGGCCACTCCAAAACATTGACTAGGTTATCCTTAATTTGTCCCAAATTGTTTAAAGGCATAGTGATCCTAATGTTTGTAAACTTTTGACTTTGCAGAAAGTAATAAAAATGCCGTAAAAAATTCTCGCTCTCTCTCAATATTCTAGAATTTGGCAAATATAAATAATTTTGGTAATCCCAGTTGACCTAAAATGGGTAAAGTTTATTCTTATTTCATGTCAGATAGTGAGAAAACCTGCATACTTGTCTTTTTATATAGTGTATGTAAACTTCTGGTTTCAACTGTATAGATTATGATGACTCACTTTCTTTCGGTCACCATCTTGGCTTGGCCAAAGGGTCATTCGGCTCTGGGATCTCCATCCTTTGTAGAACAGTATTGGCACACCAAGCCAGAAGTCTCTTTAACCTGGCCTCAGCCAGCTTTATTGAGGCACAGGAAAATACAATAACCAAAATATAGACAAAATCCTCAGGCTCTCTGGCCACTGACTACACACTATAACATGACCTGTCCTGGAACGTGGGAACAGCCACCCATCCAACTGCAGCTGTTCCAGGAAAAAACAGCCCATAATGGCTGCGCATCAGCTGTACTAGGTATACGTGTCCGCAACCTTCGGTGACATGTTCCTAGCAGGTGACTTGCTGTACACCATGCGATTGCCTAAGGTCACTCTGCCACATATTACCACCTCCCGCCCCCCCCTTTGATAAAGGTCAAAGTACTTTTTCAGACTGCACCAATCTCCCTCCATGGTCAAAGCTCCTACTTTGGGGAACCCTCTCATTTCGTTCTTGTTGCTCTTGTTTCCTTAAGTAAGCACCCCACTTTCCTCAGGGAATTCACTTTTCCCCCAGCTGTCCCATTAGACTGGAGACATATATGCCACTTCTTGTTGTACAGCACCGAAATCATACATATACTCCACATTTACCACCATCTCCTGTGTACCTGTTGCTATAGGCAACAGCTCCTCATCACAAGGCCTCTGGCCCTCACTTACCAACTCTTGACCTTGGGTGTCAGCTACACTCATTATACGTGACCCAAACCATGCATGCCCTACACAGATGTCACCACATTCAGCATGCAAGCGATCGTACAGCAAATATGCTTAGTAACATATGGAGATATTTCCTCCACATCCCCTGTAGCTATATCCAAGGGAGAACTCTCTGGATGCCTGCTAGTTATCTCTGGTGTACTGCTGACAACCACTACATATAGGAAACCCTTGCCATTTTCCTCATCTTCCTTACTGGGGATTTCCTTACTATCTGAGGGTTCAAACATACTGACCTGCCTTTCACTAGCACTTTAGCAAATCCTTTTCTTTTCAGGGTCTAGCAGCTCACATTTTCCATCATTACTGAATCCAGTTTTTGTGACCATTGCTGTAAAGCTACTGGAAATATAGCAACCATTGGAGCATGTGGCCTCAGGTGGACTACAGCTCCCAGAATAACAATTCTCTTCATTCCCTACATTGTCAAAATCTGGATTTCCATCATAGATCCACTTCTCTGGAATACACTGACCATTGCCGCACACAAAATCTGCCTCAGCACATGTTTTCTCTACAAGTATTATCATCACACCCATCTGAATAATCAACATCATCATTACACTGTAGCACTAACACACTACAGTGTCCACTCCACAACTGAAATGGAGACACATCACAGAGGTTTTTTTTTCCCTTTGTAAATAACCGGCCCATTCACACTCTTACTACCAATCTCCTCAAACATAGCAGCATAGAGTCATCATTTCCAGGGTTTGCCTTCTCCTTTTCAGGCAACACACTGGCCATGTTCACACTAAGCAACTCAATCCCCTTTCCAACACCAGCAGAGTGCACCTGATTGCTAGTGGCGACCATATTAGCGCCATAGAAAACTGTATTGACAGCATAACTCGCAGGATGATAACTAGGGGCACACTAGAGCTAATCCCCTTTGCTTCTCTGGCTGCAGTTTCTTTAGCAGCGAGTTCACCCAATGCATTTACTTTACGTATAGCTTTAACAGCCATGACCTCCAAGGGCAGACTTGAGCTGCTCTCCTCTACTGCTATAGCATCTCTAGCAGCTTGTTCACACAGGGGTGCAGTAACTAGAGTTAACTCTGTCACACAGCTAACATCCCCCTGCTCAGGCTGTGTGACTGGGTCATGAATCACAGGCATAGTATTTATAACACTGGAAGTAACAGTGAGGTTACCATCTCTCACAGGCAACACAGCATGTAATACACCAAGTCTATTTATCACAGTCCTGCCACTGCTCTCTGGACTCTTCTGGCTTGGCAACATATCTGGACCTCCGTTTAGCCCAATCAGGTCCTCACACAGATCATGCACATGACCGGCAATCCCAACACAGGTGTCACACACAACAGGAACAGTCTTACCCGTTTCTCTGCGTATTTTGGACATCTGTTGCTGACTGTCCATATCAGCCAGGGGTGGTGCTCCACCCACCTGGAACTCCAGGGCTTGTAGCTGCATCCTCTCTGGCCTTCTCCTCTGCTCTGTGACACCTCCAACAAGGCTCCTCCTGCTGGATGGTGGTAGCAGCCTCCTACTGCTGAGTTTAGCAACGACAGGATCCATGTACCTAGACTACTCCATTTTGCTTGGACTCCATCCATGGGTATCCACATGGGAGGACAACACAGCTTCCTGGCCACAGGACATCCCCTCATGTAGTAGTCCTCCTGTAGGCATCCGTCACACCACTCAAGCTTGTTGTTCTTGGCAGCCGTCTTTTCCACCTTTTCAAACGTTGGCTCTGCATCTCCAGACACCACAGCAGCTTGGAACCCATTGGCAATTGCTTTTATTGCCTCATGCTCTGCCTCAAACAGTGGCCAGAGTTTTTCATTATTCTCTTGCTGCTTTGCAGTAACCTGCATCAACTGAATGAGCAGCTCCTCCATGGCAAACAAAAAATGTCACCAACGACAACAGTCACTTTAACCCGACAAGACCAGCGCCCACACAGTCTCTGTACTGGAGTGCATCCCCTGTCTTTCCAGAGATACTCTCCTGTGCCCTGAGGCAGCCTTCCCACACAGGCAACAGTCTGTATACAGGTGTGTCTCCTTTTCTCAAACTCACAGTCTCTTAGCAGCACCACTTCGCCATCAGGCCTCTGGCCCTTTAAATCTTGCTGCAATTCTTTGTGCACCACCTTTTGTGCCAATTCTTACCTGGTAGTCCCAATAATGCCCATGGCATCCTCCACCATATGTGATGACTCACTCTCTTTCAGCCGCCATCTTGGCTTGGCCCAGGGTCATTCAGCTCTGGGATAGTCATCCTTTGTAGAACAGTATTGGCACACCAAGCTAGAAGTCTCTTCAACCTGGCCTCAGCCAGCTTTATTCAGGCACAGGAAAATACAATAACCAAAATATAAAAAAAATCCTCAGGCCAGCCACTGACTACACACTGTTACAGGCCCTGTCTATCGGTCATCTGGACGTAGCGTCCAGGCCCCCAAAACACTTTTACCAGTCTCCACTGGCACCTGGCTTCTCTCAAGCCACTGGGGGCAAGAGCTTCCCTTCAGCTCCTCTGCTGCTCAACTCTCAGGTCGCAGACCACACTCCCTGATCACCTGCAGGCTGAGGCTTTTTATAGCCCTCCTGGGACATGCCAAAAACCTGTCCTGGAACGTGGGAAAAGCCACCCACCCAACTGCAGCTGTTTTGGGAAAAGCCAGCCCATAATGGCTACGCATTAGCTGTACTAGGTATAGGTGTCAGGAATCTAGTGTTGCTGACAGACAGAAACTGCCTTCCCTCACCGAGACCAGGCCCTCTGCCACAATATGTATCACAATATATATTTGATAATATGAATTAATGTACTTTTTCACATAACATTTATTTATACATTTATTCCTCTGTATATATTCATTTTATGTCAATATGGATTGTGTAAGGTTAAGGCATACACACCTATATATTTATATTGATTTTGATGATTTTGTAATCATGTAATCATGTTGCTGGCATCTGACATAGTTTAGCACTTTTTATAGTATTTGTGTCCCACACGTATATGAAAAATTCTTTTTGTGTGTATTAATATCACCTATTTTGTATATATTGCATCATGTTTGTTTATATGTGTATATATTTGCATGCGTATGTATGTATGTAAATATATGCATGTTTTTGCATCATTGGTGTGTTATTTATTTGATTTATATATTTATTCTTATCTGATAATTCCTTTGTATATAATTTTTTTTTTTGGCCCACATGGATTTTGTATGGTTTAAGCATGATTTTAATTTATTTAATCTGTAATTATGTGTCCTATAAAAGGATTTTGGCAGCATTTGATATTCTTCATTCTTAAAAGTATATTTTTTATTTATTTCATTTTCTTTTGTTGCACCATTTTATGTTTTTTTTTTGTATGTCACCTCACTGTGCATCTTGTTCACACAAAAACTTCACTTTGTAGCTTATTTTCATTTCAACTTACTATGTCTTTTCTTTGTGGTTCCATCCTATTCTGCTGGTGGAGCACATCTTGCGTTCCTCTTTCAGTTCTGCATATTTGTTTTACTTTCCTGTAGAACACGTTTATACGATCCACAGAGGAGTTCCGCAGTAATCGTGGGCCCTCTCTGTCTGTGGCGTACGTTTTATTCATTATTCTAATCATGTTTATTGATTCTCTGGCATCATGTCTGAACGCCCAAGGTAGCTCTCCCTCTGAGGGGGTATGCGTTACAAATATAAAGAAATAAAGGACATACATACACTGTGTAGAAACAACTGTAAAAATAAAGAGAAGTAGCGACAAAAAAATCGATCTACTCCTGCTGTTTGGACTTTGGCAGAAAATTTACACAAATCCTATTGGATTTGTTTCTCAAGTTGTGTCATCTGATTTGCATTATTTTCTGTCCTTAGGTGCACAATGCCACCTACCTTTTTTTTTTTCTTTTAACTAGTGGTACTGTTTTGTGTACACAACACAAATGCAAACATTTTCAGCAAAAATTAAACCTTCTGCTGTATGTAGGTTAGAAGAAAGAAGCTACTCATTTAGGAAAGATACCTCTGCAAGAAGGAGTATTCTACAACTATTTTTTGTTGCATTCATGCAGAATTCAAAAGAAAAAATCATAGGACGACATATAGGAAACTTGGGGCCGACACGCTAGTTCTAAATCCATATAGAGGAGTGTAGAATGCGACAGTATGTATGAACCTGTCATATGTGGGTTCATAAATCTGGCATAGGGTATGCCTTACATAGCATATCATATTTTTGGCACATATCTTTGGTGCACAGCATATATTTGGAGCATACTGTAGCATATCTTTAACGCATTCAAAAGTGTCATACCTGGCATAAGTTTGGGTGTACGACTGTTCATACATCTATAAAACAGGGTTACAACAGTTTAACAGTGTAAGATATGCCAAAAAATAGTGCATCCATGTTCATACATGTCACCCATAATGCCTTGGTATAAAATCTGAGGCATATGGTGCTACAGTAGGGCCCTATACGCTCTTAGAGCCACATGTATGAAAACTGTTTAGGTCTAAAATTCACTTCGTTGCCAATAGTAATGAATCAGTGCGCCCCTCTCATTTCATCTAATCTGATTGGTTGCCATGGGCAACAAAGTGAGTTTTAGACCTAAACAGTTTTCATACATGTAGCCCTTAGTGGTGTTATGGTGAGGAATCAAAAATGATCTGCACTCAGGCTGTATAATTTATCTGAATCAATGTTCAGTAAAAGACAAATATATTATTTTTTTAACTATATACTTTGTCTATTTGTCAACAAGCTTTCATATTCCCTTGTTAAAAATATTTTATACTGAGCTGCAAGACATGAATTCAATGCTGTCTTCACTTCTTCATCAGATGTAAATCTTTGTCCTCTTAGCACTTCTTTCAGAGGACCAAATAAGTGACAGTCTGATAAGCCAAGATAAGGACTTTAGGGGGTTGCTTCAGCACCTTAAAACTAAGTTTAAGGAGCACGTCAACACTACATGTGGTAGTATGTAGATGTGCATTCTCATGCAGCAGCATAACACCCTTGGATAGCTATCCTCTTCTTCTTCATGGTTGACATTTATGTGACTGTTCTTGAACTTCTCTATCCATTCAGACACTTCTTTACGACAACATTTTCTCCATACTGTGCACAAAATCTGGCACCAGACACACCCTCAGAGCACACAAAAAAATTCACTGCATGCAGCTCTTCTTTCATGCAAGCCACAAGTGGGGGAGCCATTTTTTCTTTCACTGCAGTCACAAATAATCTGACGTAACACCTTTAAACCTACACAGCAGTGACCTAGCGTGGAAAGTGTTGATAAAACACAAATTGCAATATAACTGGAGTACAGATAATTTTTGACTTGCCCTTACAGGGGTTTTCTCATCATTCTGTTTTACAGAGTCACAAGTAGCTATGGACTAGAATGAGTGAGTGATTAGCATATTTAGCTCCTCTCTGTTTAGCTAAATGTTACAGTGAGATAAGTACAGGATATTTAATATGTAGCAAACAAACAAATCTGTAGTAAACAATTCAGTGTGAAATGTGTCACCTGTTGTCTTCAGAACCCTTTGTGAAACATACTTTAGGTTTCACATCGAAGTATTCTTATATTTGCTTCTATACTACTGTCTTCTCTAACTAAGGACAACATGTATGAACGGGGCTGCACCATTTTTTTGGTGTGCTTTGAACCAAACAAACTGTCATAGCCCTGTTTGTAGACGTATGAAGCATCATACGGCAAAACTTGGCGCAGCCTGTGCCAGAGACGAAACTTTTGAATGCGCCAAATACGTGGGTTTCCATATACCCTAGCCATACCTTTGTCATATGTTACATTATCAGTTATGTTTACAATGTTTTTTGCAGTCTTTGCTGTGATTTTTGGCATTGTGTTGTAGATATTTCATATACAAAATAACATGGAAAGCAGAATTAGTTGTATCCTATTAATGATCAATGTCTGAAAAGAATATTCAAATAATAAATATATTTGTTTTGCTTCTTCTAGTGAAAAGTTCATAGAGAGGACAAATCAAATGAAGCCAAATAAAAAAATAAAGAATTGAATGTGCAAAAGCATTAAAAATCCATGGAAATCTACAGTGCATTAAAAAAAAAAATCTGTAGGGCATCTGTCTTTCATCTTACTTTACCCTGGCTCCTGAACTAATAATTAAACCGATAGAAATATTTCTTTATCCATTTCTTTGTTCTGTATAATCCTGATGTTCTGCCCATCATATTTGGACCATCTTCAAAGAAAACATATTCAAGCAGTCAAAATAGCAGAGTATTGAAACACTGCAGTGTGCTTCACATTTTTAATTCATAAAACCAAAATTGAGTTAGCGAAATTGGCTGCTTACTAGTTCCTATACAAAATGAATCTGCATAATATAATTTCTCCTTGCAACAAATGCTTCCTTGTTATTAAAGAGGTTGCTTTTAGACAATTCAATTTTTTACATGAAACTGATCATAAGTAGTCCTGCTACTGAGAAACTCACAATCAGTTAATCTATTGGCCATCCAAGCAGCAAAGTGTTCAGTCTTCCTGCTGTGCCAATGGAGGTGAAATAAAGCATTGCACGGAAATCAATTTTCTGGATCCTCTAGAGCGACAGATATAGGCATAAGTATAACAACAGAAACCATGGCTTTAGAGCCTGGAGATTAGGGGACCACTCCGGTGTAAGAATATTGTACCTTTTTGTGGGGAATTACATGTTAGCTTTGTGCTCTCTCTACCGCTGCTATGTGGTTCTCTGATATGTGTAGCTATTATCCATACCTTTATATATTAATTTTTATACTGCTGTTTCACGATTATGTCATTACATGATGAGGGTGATCTCATTTTACTATGGGTCCCCTAAAATTCTGAAAAATATGTTTGAATCAGCTCACCCGTCTTGTATCAGCGTCCAGTTCCCAGGAGCACGGCCGGGCGGAGTCCACACCCCAGGCAAACAGCAACAAAACAAACAAGGTGCAGCAAGCTACATCCAGGACACTGGTGATAGTTCAATAAAACTTCTGATCTTTATTTTCTAACGATTTAAAAGTCAAAGCATGGAGGATAGGTTACATGGTACACGCATTCATGGCACAATAATACGCCACTGCTGACCGACGCGTTTCGGAAGCGATATCCTTAATCGTGGTCACCCTAAAATTCTGGTTATGCCTTTTGTGATGGATTCCTATTGTTGCTAACCTTCAGTGGCTAATATTTGAGTGTCTTGAACAGGGTACCCCACAACCCATATTCAAAATTTTAAAATACATAAATTAAATATGCTCATTAAAGAGGTTTTTGGGGTTTCAACAAATTAGCTGTTGATTGCATAATAAAAAGCTGTCCCATTTGCAAATTTACATTTTGTATACATTTCTCACAGTTTTTAAAAACAATGCTGTCATCTTATAGGAACCATCACCATTTACGGCCCTGACTGCAACCTCTTCAATGTCATTTGTACTTGCAAACTCTGCGCTTTTGTTGTGCTGGTGTGGCCCCTTAAATAGGCTGATCAGCAAGGATGCTAGGAATTGGATCCTTATTGATCTAAATATATATTGTCCTTTAAATTTATGTATGTCTCCAGTACTTTGACAAATTTTATACATAAATAATATTGGATTTTCCTGATATCAACCCACTATGAATGAAACAATTTTGTGCTTTGAGGACGGGGTATTTTTTTATTTTGCTCATCAATGCGCTCCAAAAGCTGCAAATTTTGAATATTTTTGTCACCTTAACCAAAACTTTTACTATTTTTTCAATATGGGATGAAAAAAGAAAAATTTGCCTCATTTTTTGGGTTTAATTTTTAATGCATTCACTGTGCAGTATAAATAACATGTTAGTTTTATTCTATAGGTTGATGTAATTGCAGCAATAACAGTTTTTTTCCGATTCAAAAGAGTATAATTGCTACCACAGCAAGATAATATGCTTGCACATCTGGAAGAGATAAACTGTCCTCCACTTTGGGCCTGGTCACTATAGCTTTGGAAACCCTTAGGTGTTTCTTAGCCAAAAAAAATGAGAGATGAGACCATTTAGAACGCTGAAGAAGGATTTAGGGATGATGAGGGGAATCACCTGAAAAAGATAGAGCAGACAGGGAAGGATGTTCATTTTTAAGATGTTTATATGGCCAATTCATGAGAAATCCCGCCTGTACTATTTTAGTAGGTCTTGTTTAATAACATTAAGCACTGGGAGAAAATTTAGTGTACCTGAGCCTGATTTGTTGTTTTGGAGCTAATAAGCACCTAATCTATGACCCGCAGTAGAACAGGTTCATAAATGTAGGCGCATTTTTCACTACTAATGTGCCCTAAAAAATTGTTGTCTACGCGCTAGAATTCATACATGTCAGCCATTAACTTTATATTACCGAAGGAATAAAATTCGTTCAGGGCCCTATTTATAGATGTTAATGAGAGAAAGGGCTCAGACACATATAAGAGCAAGTAGACAAACAAAGCGTAACATTTAAAATGGTTATTTCCTATGGATGTACTGTGGATAAGTAAATTAGAAAGAATAGATTGGAGTAAATGCTACATTACCATGGCATATAAAAGCAGGAATAGAGGGCATCCCTGCTCGGTACCATTGCTAATAGCAAACAGAGAAAAGATTAGGATCCTTTAATTCAGATGTGCGCTTGAGGTGAATTATATAAGGCCATTATTTTATCCAATAAGACAGGGCCAAAACTTAGATTAGTTAAGACTCCTTTTAAAAAAATCACATGAAAGCAGGTACATTTAAATTGTAAGCTTGTCAATAGTTTTGACAGAGTGCTGGATCTTTAGGAATAACCATTATATGGGCATTTAGAAAAGTGGTTGCAAAAGGGGAGGCAGAAGAAACTGTATTGAAGATAGAAAAAAAAGGAGTAGATAGAATATCCCTCAGGATCTTATAAAATTTTGCTCTATATCCATCTGGGCCTGGACTCTTCCTAGCAGGAAGAGACACAAATTGTACAATTAAGTTCATTAGAATAGAATGGGGTCTCCAAGAAGCCAAGAGACTGAGAAGGCAAAGTGAGGAGGGATGTTTTAGTTAGATAATCTTGTAGTGAGAGAGCACTAGAATGGGGCCCAGTTAAGCGTTAGGTGTTGGCAAATTATAAAAGTCAGTATAATATCTATGAAAAGCAGAAAGGATGTCTGTGGTCAAATAAGCAGTTCCACTATCAGCTTTTCTAAGCAACAAAGTGTTATGCCCTTTTGTCCCAGAGAGCACGAGATAGGAACCGCCCCGTGTTTCTTGCTCCACGCATTAAAAGAGCTATTACATAATTATTGGTATCTTTTCTAGTTATGCTCCATCAGCTGCAGTATGTCATGACAAGTTTGAACCAAGTCCCTAAAATCGGATTCTAATCCTGTGGCTTTATGGGTAGTTTCCAGTAGGGTTAATTTTGATAACATTTTGATAACAGGGATTGCAATGTGTGTGCAGCTTCTCGTTTGAGTCTCGCTCTGTGCTTTATAAGAATTGATCTCAGAACACATTTGAGAGCTTCCTATTGCATTTGGGAAGAACTGGAATCAGATTGATGGACATTAGCAAAAGTGCGGATGTAGGATTGTAGTTCAGAAAAGCACAAGGAGTCAGACAAAAGTGATTCATTTAATCTCCAATAGAAGGCATGCTGCTTATAATTTGGAAGGGATAGGTTACAATGCACACGAGCATGGCCAGAGTGAATAATGCTTCCAATTGAAATATTAGTAACTAATGGAAGCAGAAAATGTTGGGGAAGAATATAATCTATCCAATTTGATCCTTGCGCACTTCAGAGTTCGTGTAATATAACCCCCTCCCAACCGAAATTACTCCTAGCCAAATCTCACCTTGCCAATGCCTCTTGTCCCATCAATATAACAATCTATCAATTAATGACTAGAGAAGAGGTTGGATTAAATTGACCATAGCTACCATTTTATTAACGAAATACAAACAGAGAAAAATATATGTATGTTAATAAACATAACAAACAAAATATCTGTAAACATTACAGAATAATAATAATCCAAAATAATAGCCCAGCACTAAAAACATACCCAAAACAATGAACACCCATCCAAACCATTCTCCACAAATGGGGCAGGAGTCCTTGAAGCTAAGAGATCTGGCGACAAAATAGTTAAAGGTTTCAACCATTACCCTCAGCCACACCCACTGGCTTGGAGGCACCAAAAACCATACTAATGGCTCAACTGTTCTGGACTCCCAGGGCCTCTTCCCTGCATGAGCCCCACCTTCGCCAGACCAAAACGAATCCACCAACCACTGAGGGAATCATCCTCCTTATGACTCCACTACACCAAAGGCCACCATGACACCACAACACAAACTACAACAATGCAGGTAAAAAGACAGCTACAAATCCCCAATCCCAGGGTGGGAGTTTGGGTCTCCTGTCTCCTGCACCATGCCGACTGACTTCTGGACCCAGGGGAGGTTCTATCATTTCTCCCCCCGGGGTCCACCCACGGGCCAGTCATGCTGCGCCTCCCCCAGCTGCGCACAGTCCAGCACGCTCTATATGAGTTATGTGGGTGTGAAATTAATGTGTAATCTCTGTCAGTGGGGTGACAGAGCATCCAATAATTGCATGGAATGCAACAACTTTTTAAATTTAATAAAAGTATTGTAGTTGATTATAGGACTAAAAGCTAGATTTAAGTCACCATACAAAATGACAGAATCTTGCACAAAGCACGTTAATTCATCAAGCGTTTTGGTGAAGAAAGAGAGCTGCTTAGTAGTGTTGAGCGATTATTATCGACAAAGTTGAAATCGGCACGGTATTTACGTTGATCGGATTTTTTAGATCACGTGATAATTTAGGTTAAAATCTGTGCATAATCTATTAATATTGCGCAATTTTCTGCGCTTCCTGTCATTTTGGCGGCCAGCAAATCAGGTTACAGAATAGAGCAGGGTGAGATGTGTGTGCGACTTCATGACTGGGATGTGTATGGTTGCGATTGGCTGGAAAAATCACATGACCTCGTTTTACATAGAACAGCCCTTCCTGTTCATGATCAGTGTGTGTCAGTATCTCAAAGCAGTAGGACGTGCGCTCTGCCTCTGTGCAAACAGCTCAGCGAAATTATTCTATTTGTTCACAGAGACAGCTCTACTTTTAGCTGTGATCCTTAGAACTCAGTTAGATCAGAGATTTGCAGATTTTAGGTATTTAGGCAGAGAATTTTAAAGGAGCATCTATAGCTGTAAAGTCACGGGAGGGAGCGGGGGGGCCCCGCGGGCAAACACAGACAAGCTCTTTAAAGAATACTGGATATTGTATTGCAGACATTGCATTGCAATAGCTTTATTATTAACAGTTTACTGTTGAAATATTACTTGGATATTGGGCACCCTGAACTTATATTAGGATACAGATCTTTTCTAATAACTGCAAGGCTATTTGTTAGGTGCAAAACTCCACTTTGATTATCAGTATACATTTCAGATAGGTGTTCTTTTTCAATTTTGCCCAGTTTCAGCTTTGT
>JAODAL010056963.1:0-22968 GCA_025379985.1 Phyllomedusa bahiana
GACTGCCGCTCATGGATTTTTTTCTTTTTCGGACCATTCTCTGTAAACCCTAGAGATGGTTGTGCGTGAAAATCCCAGGAGATCAGCAGTTTCTGAAATACTCAGACCAGCCCTTCTGGCACCAACAACCATGCCACGTTCAAAGGCACTCAAATCACCTTTCTTCCCCATACTGATGCTCGGTTTGAACTGCAGGAGATTGTCTTGACCATGTCTACATGCCTAAATGCACTGAGTTGCCGCCATGTGATTGGCTGATTAGAAATTAAGTGTTAACGAGCAGTTGGACAGGTGTACCTAATAAAGTGGCCGGTGAGTGTATATGTAGTGAGCATCTGTAGTAAGTGCATATGTGTGTGGGCCTTCGTTTCCATAATTTTAAAATAACTACTTGTTAATAATTATTTGCTAAAGAAAAAAGTGTTTGGTAGGCGAAGCTACATTTCTCAACACAAATAAAAAACATGGTTTGTGGGAAAAGTGGCACGCAACTATTCGGCACTTCGGTATTAAGTCTCAGCGCCTAGGGCAACATGAGCTTTAAAAATCAGCCTTGGCTGTCGGACAACAGCTGTTTCGCGTGTAAGGCCAGTTTTTATGTCTTCTTATTTCTCTGTGTGCCTGAGTTAGCAGCACAATGTTTTGTCAGAATATTGTAATAAACTGATGTGTTTCTGTGAATTTAAATTGTTGCTTTTTATTTGGTGTTTATTTTATTAGGTTTGATCCTTTCACACATAATATTTGTTGAGCAGGAAGTTAGTTACATTTTCTTATTAGAATGGTATTCTGCAGGGCACCCATTATACATTTTATATATGTAATCTATAGAATATTAAATTATGGATGCTAGAGGGCTGCATAACACTATGATAGACAATACTTTGTGGCATGGGACTTTTAAATTACATGACATCAACTAAAGCTCAGGTAACTACACTACATGTTGTCTTTCTAAAGAAGAAATGTTTCCCATGGAACCATTAAAAATCTTCAGACAATATTCATTCTGTCTTTGGAACACATATTTAATACATACAGTGGGGAAAAAGGTGCCATTAATACAGGCAATGAGTGGAGGTCAGCGGAGGAAGAAGTTACAGGTCTGTGAGAGCCAGAAATCTTGCTTGTTTGTAGGTGACCAAAAACTTATTTTCCACCATAATTTGCAAATAAATTATCTCCAAATCAGGCAATGTGATTTTCTGGATTTGTTTTCTCATTTTCTCTCTCATAGTTGAGGTCTACCTATGATGTCAATTACAGGCCTGTCTCATCTTTTTAAGTGGGAGAACTTGCACAATTAGTGGCTGACTAAATACTTTTTCCCCACTGTAATAAAGAAAAATATTGCTAATAAATAGTTTGTAAAGATAATTATTGTTTATTTCTTTGTACTTGTTTCCAGAAATTTCTTGATGTCCATAGAAAAGTTTTAGAAGTTTGTGCCTGATCGAAGTTTGCTGTGACTATGAGACTTAAAACTAGAGCATCAAGCCTGCTTCAAAGAATGTTCAAGTGAATAAACTAATCCTCTGGTACGAGGCCAGTGTCGACACACTTCCAGTGTCTCAGTGTGCCTGACAGTTCTACAGATTTCCTGCACCCATGCCACATTTCTAACACTAATTCTGGCATCTGGGTGAAGTAAGCTCTTTACATCACTCTCCCTCTAGGATTATATGCTCATTATTGGAACAAAAGGATATTTAATTATACAAATGGATTCAACCAGAATACTTAAAAAAACCTATAGATGGTGAATTTTCAGTAATATAGCACCTGGGACCAGGCTTCTGTCAGATATTTCTGATTACCAATAATCCAGGAAAAAAAAACATAATTCATTGATGCTCACAAAGTTATGCAGGTTAGTGAATAAGTGCTAAATAGATTATTAATGCAATTGTTGATTTCTTTTTCCAGAGTAATGTAATTATGGATCCTCAATAATCATTGTATCACTACTATGCAGTAAAATTGTCAGGGAGGCTATGTGAAACTAAAATGTTGCAGACATCAATCTGTTGAGTTTGTTGCTATAGTCACCTAAAGTGGTACACAACCTTGATGGCAGGGGAGTAGCTATAGTGGGTGCAGAGGTAGCAGTCGCTACCGGGCCCTGCAGCCTGAGGGGGCCCAAAAGCCCTTCTGCCACATAAGGAGACACCAGAATTGTAATTGGTGCATTGGGGGGGGCCCCATTTCACTTTTTGCACTAGGGCCCCGGAGCTTCAAGTTACGCCTCTACTTGATGGTTACACTCAATCTCTTGATGGGGATCAGAGGACTGTGTGCCACATCACTAATCCACCAGGTGGTCAGGTTGCATCCTAGATGGCTGACAGCAAACCTTCTGTGATGCCATGGGTCAAAGAATGGCTACCTCCAACCACAGCATGCCATGGAGAGGTCTTTTGTGGGGTTCCCTTATCATCTTGTACATTAATACCCTGGTACCTCAGAGAGTTCTTGTGACTGTTATGCTGCTACCTCAAGAATTACCTCCTTGTCATCTACACCTTTCTGCATTCGGCGTGGACACCACCAATACTTTGCACACATAGCATAAGAGCAGTCCCTGATAAATGTATATTCAGTGTGTGCACCATCAATTCTTTGCACAGCTAGCATCAGAGAAGTCCTTGATAAATGTATGATCTATAAAGTTTAAATCCAAAGTCTTTTTTGGGGTTAAGTAGCAGCAAAAAATAACCTTGAGTCCATTTCCCTTGTCTTACCTTGATCATCGGGTGCCACTTACACATTTCCACATACAGGATGACGGCTCACTATAGACTCTGGGTTCTGTTGCAGTGCTTCACAGTTGCAGCCACCTGCAGATGCATTCCCTTACTTCCTTACTTCACTAACTCATTAAATGCAATCACTCTTACAATCCGATTCCTTCTTTGGCCTTTGAACAGTCTTATGGGACAACTAGTCCTTAATATTACACTACAAATTGTTTAGGGGTCATTATGATGCTCTGAACATAATACATGACCACTGGCTCTCTTAAGCAAACATTTCTCAGACTGATCAGCTTCTATATTCTTTTCTCTCAAGTTATCCCTCTGAGGGTTTTCAGACTCCAGGCCCTGACTCACCCTTACCATATCATATGGCATTAGCTTAGGCTCCACACCTTGTCAGGCCTTAGTCACTGCGTGCCTTCTACTCCTTAGGCCAGTGTTTCTCAACTCCGGTCCTCAAGACCCACTAACAGATCATGTTTTCAGGATTTCCTCAGTATTGCACAGCTGATATAATTATCGTCAGTGCATTCTGCACAGGTGATATCATTAAGGTTAGTGTACTCAGTGGGAGATCCTGAAAACATGACCTGTTGGTGGGTCTTGAGGACTGGAGTTGAGAAACACTGCCTTAGGCTATGTCTACATAGTACAGGGTTTTGCGTGGATTATCAGTGGATTCAGTATTTGGAATCCACCAAAAATCTGACGGTACCATGTACTGAATAGACGGCGGTGAACAATCCATACTGTAGTCTATTCAGCACGTTTTTTTTTACCCACGCTTTAAAAATCTGGCAGAATATGCAACATGTTGTATATTCCCACGAATTCTGCTCAGATTTGCCATCGGCCCTATACAAATCTGCTCCAAAAACTGCAATCCTGCTGTGATCCAGCAATGACAAAATCCCATTGGATTTCCTATGGTATTTTGTCATATGTTGTGTGGACTTACCCTTAGTAAGCCAGTCCTCTACTGATGCCTAAGTTGTTTTTTCTAATGTGCAAAACAAACACTTAAAAGGTTTTTCATTACTTAAAAAAATGCCTATTTACCTACTGCCTATTTACAGCCTAACTTGGGCCCACTTACTACCTACTTAACTATCTGGGGCCTACCTACAGCCTACCTACCTACCTTGGGGGCTGCCTACCTAACTGGGGTATAATTACTGTCTACCTAGGGCCAATCTACCTACCTACCTGAGACCTGCCTAACTACTGACTACCTAGGACCAATCTGCCTACCTGTAGCCTGTCTACCTAATTGAGACCTGCCTAACTACTGCTTACCTACCTAGGACCAATCTGCCTACTACTTGAGGCCTATGTACTGCCTACCTACCTGGGGCCTATGTACTGCCTACCTGGAGCCTATCAACATATCTAATGGGCTCTACCCACCTGGTAATATAATATTGAGGGGTAAAGGTCATAATTGTAACACAATCTCAAGGGGGTGAATCCATAGTTCCCCCCTTCTAGGAGACTGGGCCTCTAAGCTTTTGCCTATACCCCTCTGCCACCTCTTGGAAGTTTGTACAGAGGTGGTGGGCAGAGAGTGAGGTGCTGGAAAAGTGAGGTTACTAAGATATTTGTTTTCAAATCTTCAGGGACGAGTTGTGGCCGGGAGAAGTCATTATGGCGGTCTGGACCGATTGCAGAACAAAAGGGAAAGTAAACGACTCGTAAGAGAAACATCACCTGTGAGTCACAAGATGTAACTGCACTGTAATCACTTATAAATCTGCATAGTCTGTGTACACTGGTATCTACAACTATATGGTCCTTGTATTGTGGTAATATACAGTCTGTAGAGCAACTGTGTACACTGATACCTGCCACTATATATTCACTATATGGCAGAAATATTGGTCTTTGTATACTGATCTTTATTCAGGTAGGGGTATTATTCAGTCACTATGTGGTGGTAATTTGTGGTCGTGTTCTGGCAGTATAATCCAGTCCTTATGTAGTAGCATTATTGGTAATATTGGTTTTGGTATAGTGGGATTTTTCTGGTAGCAGTATGATGGTGATATGTATGGTGAGGTATTTGCCCCCTGTATTATGTATCGTATTGTAAATGTTTGTGATTGGGGAAGCGGGAGGGGGGGTTGCCCATCCAAAAGTTTGCTATGGGGCCCATGCTTCTCTAGTTACGCCTCTGTTATAGACTTATCTCTTCCTGCCTCCTGCCTTGAGCTTTCTGCCTGTGACCTGGTTACGCCTTTGCCTGCTTCATGTTTACTTTGTTTGGTGCTTTGGCTCTCACCGTAAGCAGCCACTACAGGGTTAGCGACCTGGGAGTTTCCCACAACCAAATCCATCCTGCCTTGCAATGGGCTCTGGTGAATACTGGGGCTCTCCTTGGACTTCGCTCCCTGGTGTGGTTAGTGTCATCCCTCCTGGTGACCTAGCAGATCCACCACCTGACTGTGACAGTAAGGAGTCCTGCCAGTAATTTCTCTGCTTTTTATTCACAATCCTAATCATATAAGCCTACATATCACGGAGCTTAGCTTCTCTCCCTCTATTACCTCCTGCTCTTAGATAGGATAGCATAAATCACCTGACAGGTTCCTTTTAAGGTTTCTACTGGGCTGGCCCACCTTGTCAATAGTTCCATTGATTCTTCTCCACTGCTTCTTTTTTCCTTCGAGGCATAAAATAAAGTCTCTCCTTTTCGATGGCCACTATGTATTTCTAGCTGGGATTTTCCACCAATGTATTCACAATTAACACATTACTGTCATAACGAGCTTTTTACCATGTTTAATGCAGTCGCTGCAAAAAAAAAGGGAAAAAATGGGACATGCCGCTTTGTTAAGGATTTAAAGAAAACTATAATATAGGAAAGGAGTAGAAGGCTATTTTTGCAAGATCACAACGGATAGGAACCAACCTGTGCTGTCACACTTTGTTATATTGTAAAAAATGTTCCAGATCCTCACAATGTCTGTGTTTAAACGACTGCCACAGATCCACTTTTCATATATTGATCTTGGTCTGTATTAGCACGCAAGTTAAGCCTTATGCAGAAATTAAACCCAAATGTGCATGATACATTTGATCACATTCACAGTACATATGAGGCACTGATATATGAGGTATTCATATATCATATTTCTTGTAGATTGCAGTATACTGTAGCATCAGTCTTGTAAATTAATAGCACTATTTATATCTTTACTTGTCATCCTTATAATATAGAAGATCTGTCTTCCTACTCTCATGACACGTCTTTTTTTTAATAAATGCTTGTAATCCTCATGGAAATAATAATACTGAACTTTCTACATTGTTCTGTTCCTCTGTTATTCCTCTTGGAATTGTATAAAGAGATAATCATCTGACAGTTACCTTTCCCCTTGTCAACAGGATGTATCCCTAATCAGTTTGATACGGTCTGTACTCTCAACCATCTATCAAAATAAAAAAAAACTTGAAGATTCTAAGCCCCTTTACAGGAACTCAGCCTGATAACCATACCTCCCAACTTTTAGAGATTTATTTTAAAGAGGGACACATCAGGCCACACATCTTACCAAGTTCCTGACATCATACCAGGTCACCCCTTAATCATGCCCAAACACATGACATCACACCGTGACATGCCATTAACCGGTCATACCCAGCTTCCTCCAGCACACTTACGGCAACACAACAGTGGCGTTACTGAGTCTGTATAGAGGTATCTACAATGGTTTGCAACAGTATGGGCAGCCCCGAGAATCCAGGACTATCCCCTAGGTCTGTAACGATTGGGAGGTATGCCTTTTTTGTGTTATACCTCTTTCTACATCAGACAAATGAGAAAGGCTTACAGTAGATGAATGTAGAGCTTTTTTTTTTACAGGGAACTAAGTGTAGATAAAAAAAAGTATAATTATGGATACATTTCAGGCAGGTGTGGAACAAATAATTGTTGCAAAGTAAGGATGGTTTACAAAAATTGAAGTGTTAGTACGTACTTCCCAGGTGTCCCTTCTTTGGAGGGACAGTCCTGATTTCTAACCCATGTTTCTCTGTCACTCTTTGAATGTTCCACTTTTAAGATGGGAAATACAGTTGCATTAATAAACTCATTGCATTAATAAACTGCTCCAAAAAATGCCTGTCTAGTTCCTAACTGTATACTAGGCTGCAACTTAAATATTATTTCATCATTTTGTGAAACGTAGGCCTTAAAAATGTCTATATTTCGATGATATTTATATTAACATTTCTATAAAAACGTATTTAAGTGTATTACTTTTGTCAAGATATATAGCCACTTTCAGTAGCTAGGAAGGTATGCAGTATATATGTCCCTCAGTAGGTATAGGTATATAGTATTTCCCCCAGTAGGTACATAGGTTGCTCCCCAGTCTGTAGGTAGTTATATAGGATTTCTGTCAGTAGATATACATATATAGGTGGCCCCTCCAGTAGGTATAGGTACATAGATTGTCCGCCAGTCTATAGGTATAGGTATATAGGTTGCCCCAGGAGCTATAGATATATAGGTTGCCCCTCAGTAGGTATAGGTATATAGATTGTCCCCAGTCTTTAGGTAGGTATATATGTCTACCAGTAGGTAAAGATACTGTATATAGTTTTTCTCCCGCTTAGTATAGGTATATAATTTGGCCCCTCATCTGTAGGTAGGTCTATTTGGCCGATTAAAATAAATAGTACTCACCTCTCCTCGTACCCTTGATGGAGCCCTCGCTGCTCTGTGTTCCCTCACAGGCAGCATGATGTCATTCTCACGCTGCCTGTGCTGTATACTTCGGAGGGCCGCAAGCCTGCTTGCAGCCCACTGGAGTACTCTGCGGGACAGGGAGCATCCACTCTCTGCTCCACAGTAGCCTTCAAGTGAATGCGTGTACAAAAGATGTGCATACCGTTGAAAAGATCACCAGCGCTTTGGGACTACAGCAGCGGCCCAGCACTTGGAGATGAACTGGGAATCTGCCCGCAGGGCAGAATGCAGGTTCGGGGCACCGGCAGTTTTATCCGGGGCACAAGCTCTGGTTAAAATTGCCTAGTGATGCCCCTGACTGACGAACATTGCAAACTCAGTATAAACAGGCCCTAATATTTACATATACGCTTTTGAATATGCCTGGTGGTGTTGAGCCAAGTTAAATATTAAAGGGTTTTTACCACAATGGCATTTCATGCCTGGTTTGTCCTGTTTCAGGTTTCAATGTGTTCGAAAGAGGGCTTGTATGATTTGTCTGAACTGCATATCATGGGACCCAGCAAGCTCGACATAACCATGTCTTCTTTGAAGTGTGTTCAATCTAGTCAAATAAAGGTCTATTTATGTAAAGGATAGCTACAATGTAGATGAGTGGTTAGCACTTCTGTCTTTCAGCGTAGGGGTCCTAGTTTCAAATCCCTGCAGGAACCAAACATGTGAGGCTTTTTTTTTACTCAGTGCACATACCTGATTGAGGTTTCTTTTAATTTATTTGCACTGTTTGATTAATTACTAAGGAGTACATAGGACAGGAGTAAATTGACAGCATCTGGGATTGAACACTCACTCAGTAGTGAGTGTGTATGTGTGATTACTAAGCAGAGAATAGACTGCCACTTGCTGCCTGAGAGGAGAGGTGATGTCTGAGCATGTGCGGCCAGGACCGAAGAGCTTTTGTCCCTGATCATATCCCCTGGAGACAAGTTGTACACTATGGATCACTAAGGAAGCAACTAAAACAAAAATGGTAAAGAAATTTTAATAATGATGAATGGTGAAAATGATTATCATTTAACTTCCAAACTTATCACAATAATTTTACTTTGTGGTAAAAACCCTTTAAAGGGAATGTGTCATCAAAAAATGACTTATTGTTTAACTCACATCTTTATGTTAAACACATTTTTTAGGAATTTTTGGTTATGTTTTTTTTAAATTTTCCAGATCACTTTCAATATTTTTTTAATAATTCTTAAGTCCTGCAGTTTTCTCTTTGGCCACTTAGCCTAATAATCGTCTGACACTTCCTGTTCTGTTTAGAGAGCTTTTCAGCAATCTGCTCATTATCAGTAAAAGCAGGGTCAAACTGAAAGGAGACACCATTGTGTACAGATAGCACAGAATCCACCAGTCACAAGAGGAGATGTCACAGCTCCCCTCTCCCCTCCCTTCACAGTGAAAACTATCCTATAGACGTCTAAAGATGTCTTAAGAATCCTATGGGCATGAAGCTGCTGTAAAGTATCTCTCTGACTGCTGTTAAAGCAGTGCAAGCAAGAAGGTCTTCCCCACAATCATATATAGACGGCCAAATAGAGAAATCTACAATCGGGAAATAAAAACGACCGAGAGGAAAAGAATATGGATCAGGGGCTTGATTTAATAAGTAAAAAAAAAAAATTGGCGACATTCCCTTTAATAAATGAGGAGCCTATTGGAAGAGATAACCCATATGTTTTTTTCCATAGTGTTAACTAGCAATAATGTTTAGTCAAGTTCTAATAGTGCTATGACCTTCCTGGTGTCACTAGTACACAATGCTATCTGGGGCAGCCAACAGCTAGGGCAGGGGTCTGCAACATGGCTCTTCAGCTGTTAGTAAAATACATCTCCCATCATGCCCAAGCATAAAGATTATATAAATGCATGATGGGAGTTGTAGTTTTCCAACAGCTGGAGAGCCAACGTTGCAGACCCCTGAGCTAGGGAGTATTGGCCAATGTATTGACTAAAGATCTGAAAATCATCTTCACTGGCATGCTGCATGGATACTTATATCCACACACATGAAGTACTGAGGGCTGTTATTGTGATTTATATATTGATTTACAATGAAGATTTATGTTTTCTATGTGCAGCTATTTCAGGTTCAGTGGCATTTTGCAAATAATGAACATGTAGAAATTGATGGGTGAGCAGTTCTCCTCATCATGTTTGTAAGTATTTTCAAATTAATTTAATGAACATAAAGAGAATCAACATGCGATTGTTCATGCTTGATTGTATGCACTTAATGAATGTAACCATTGATTTTCTTTTCCCAAGAGCCATGATCTTTTAGACTTGTTTTCTTATTTTTGCTTGAAATCCAATTATTTATATGGTAGCTACTGGATTACTATTACTTTTTCAGGTTTTGTTGATTGTACAACTTGACAAATGTGGTCACATATTTTGTATTAAGGTCAGTAAACAAAACAGTATACATTTTGCAGGATGATGACCTGGTTTTGAAGTGTACAAGCAATGTTACATGAATTGTAGACTAAGGGTAGATTTAAACAGTGTCAAAATGCTGCAGATTTTTTAATTGAATTTACACCATAAAAATATAAAGTGAAATACAGCATAAGTCAAGTGGAGGAGTTTTTTAACAAATGCTGTGGAAACTAATCTGCAGTCTAGAGGCCTCATGTATGAAAACTATCTAGGTCTAAGACTTTATTTGTTGCCCATAGCAACCAATCAGAACTCCCTTTTAATTTCATATAGTGCTCTGATAAAATGAAAGGGGGGCTCTGATTGGTTGTTATGGGCAACAAATAAATTCTTACACCTAGACAAATTTTCATACATGAGGCCCTAGATGTTTTTGATGATCAAGTACAGATAGTAGGTTAAACCCTTCACAACATATGACATAAATGTATTTCATGATGTCAGGTAGGGAGCATGGAGGGGGCTTGCTCACTGAGCCCGCTTCATATCTATACATGGCAACTTTTGAAAGTAAGAAAGCAGGAGACATTAAAGGGCGGTGCGCATAGCGTGCCACGCCAAAAATGTGCATGTCCACGCCCATCTCGCATGTGAGCCACGCCCCCTTTGAAAAGCCACACCCCACTCCACCTAACTGTGTAATGGCTCTGGAAGAAACATAAATTAGGGTTTTGGCTTCACCCAGCTTCCCTGGACTGTTGGATGGACTACTCAGCATCAAGGAGAGCTGGGAGATACTGTCAAACTGTGCCCCAATAGGTAGGTATCTTGGTGCCCTATTTGAACCCTGTAGCCAGGTAGTAACCCCCTGTAGCCAGATAGTAACCTCATGTAGCCAGGTTAATGTCCCTTCTAGACAGGTAGCTGTCCCCAATAGCCAGATTAGTGCCCCTTACAGCCAGGCAGTGCCCCCAATAGACAGGTAGTGCCCCTAACAGCCAGGCAGTGCCCCCAATAGCCAGGTAGGGCACCCGAGAGCACGGTAGTGCCCCCCAGAGCCAGGTAGTGCCCCTTACAGCCAGGTAGTGCCTCCATTAGCCAGGTAAAGCTCCGAATAGCTAGGTTGTGCCCCAAAAGCCAGGTAGTGCCCCCAATAGCCAGGTAGATGCTCCTTACAGCCAGGTAGTGCCCCAATAGGGATGCAGATGCCCTCTTTATCAAGTGCCCCTTACAGCCAGGCAGTGCCCCCAATAGCCAGGTAGTGCCCCTTACAGCCAGGTAGTTCCCCCAATAGCCAGGTAGTGCCCCTTAAAGCCAGGTAGTGCCTCCATTAGCCAGGTAGTGCTCCCAATAGCTAGGTTGTGCCCCCAAAAGCCAGGTAGTGCCCCCTTTAGCCAGATGTCCCCAATAGCCAGGCAAATGCTCTCATTAGGCAGGCAGTTGTCCCCATTAGCCAGGTAGATGTCCCCTTTAGCCAGGTGGATGTCCCCTTTAGCCAGGTAGATGCCCCCATGAGCCAGGTAGATGCCCCCTTTATCCAGGTATATGCCTCTATTAGCCAGGCAGATGCCCCCATTAGCCAGGTAGATGTCCCCTTTAGCCAGGTAGATGTCCTCCCTTAGCCAGGTAGATGCCCCCATTAGCCAGGTAGATTCCCCCGTGAGCCAGGTAGATGGCCCCATTCGCCAGGTAGATGCTCCCATTAGCCAGGCAGTGCCCCTATAGCTAATAACAATAAAATAATAAAATCTACTTCACACCCCTCCCCTCACAGGCAGTCAGTCATTGCACACACACCCCTCCCCTCACAAACACTCAGCCACTGCACACACACCCCTCCCCTCACAGGCAATCAACCACCCCTCTCTCCACACACACAGCCATCCCTGCACTCACTGTCCTGCTGGCATCCTAGTTTTTCACAGGCTGCTCGTGAAAAGGGGGCGGAGCTTTGCAGCTCCCGATAAGCCTCTTCCCCCGCAGTGCTCTCGCAGCTTTCTCTGAAGCTGGGAGAGCATTGTCAGACAGCGTCGCAGGACAGAGGCTTTAGGGTCAAGAGACGCTGCCCGATTTATCTTTACACAGATAACCTCCGGCATCTCTTTAGGTTAAGGAGATTGTGTGGGTTCATAAGCAGAGATTGTACAATTGGCACATAGAACAAGCTGTATATTACAGCCTGGCCCCATGCGCTGTCGACAACGACCGGAGCTCACTCCAGTTGCGGCCGATAAACCCCTCAGTTGCCGAGGTCCATCGCGACCACAGCAGCTAAGGGAAAGATAAAGGTAGGGAGCTCCCTCTGTCTGCATTAGCCATCCCCCTCTGCCTTCCATAGTACTCGAGAAGCCTAACAAAGGCTTCGGGGTTGACTGTGACATCACGATGCCTGGGTGTGCAAATGCAACATGGCACCCACCAAAATCTGTGTTCCAAAAGTCAAAAAACGCTCCCTCCTTTGTATGCATTGCCATGTGTTCAAACTGCAGATTATCGGAAAAAATTAAATTTTTCATTTTCACAGCCTAACGCTAAAAAAATTATCTCCATAGATGAAAAGGTAAGAAAGTTATTGTTTATACGGTAGAAATTTAAACTGCAACACAAATTTAAAAAATTTAGATTTTTTTTCTAAAACATAATGAAAACTTGAAACTGTTGGTGATACCAGAATTGCACCATCCTGCAGAATAAAGATACCATGTTATGCATACAACACAGTGAGTTCCATAAAAACGACCAGCCCCCACCCAAAAAAATAAATAAAAAAACACAGCAGTTGGTTCTTTTTTTCATTCTCTACTCACAAATAATTTTTATTTGATTTCCCAGTACACTATTTGGTAAGGTAAGTGGTTCAATTAAAAAGTATCTTGTCCCACAAAAAACAATCCTTTATACGTCTACGTAGCTGGAAAAATAAAAAGGTTATGCCTATTGGAAAGTAGGGAGGAAGAAATGAATGTGACGAGAACAAAAATCCTTGTGGAAGGAGTTGAATAAATAAAAAGAAACAAAAACTCAGCAACAGCATACTCATTTTACTAATCCTTGGGTTTGCAATGATGATGCGTTGTAATGTTTTATTTTGTGACCACATATGACTACTGCAACAAATTATAACCTGGAAAACAGTGACTGGCAGGGACCAGGGGAATATCCTCACAGGAGCATTGTGGAACTGGTAAGGTGTATGTATATATATATATATATATATATATATATATATATAATTTTTTTTTTTTTTAGATCAGCCATAAAAAATTTTTTAAATGATGGTGTCTACTCATACCCAGCATGCTCCGTACACATAAGAGCATATTGTGATGTGTATAAGTGTACAATCTGTCTATAGCTCTAAAAAGACATTTCTTTGATCCCAGATCATCTTTCTGCTCATTATAGTTACAAATCTTTATGATTTCAGTTCAAGGATTGTCACTGCTTTGTTGTCGGTTCAGAGAACCACTTAGCACCATATGGCAAATATGCAGCTTGCACTTTCTATTAAGAGATGTTGCTAATATTTGTCTCATCCTGTTTTTCCTAACATAAGATTGCGGAGAACAGAAATGTCTGCTTTATGAATAAACACGAATAGTTCAACATAATTCAGCTCATAAAAAATCAAAAGCTTGCGTGGTTTAATTGTCAGATAATAGCTATTCTTTTATCTATTAGATGATTGCAGCTGCGTACACTGCATCATTCATGAACATCCTTGTTTTGGAAAAGGTTTTAATTTCCAGCTTACTGTTGGATGGAAATGATCTTTTAACCCTTGTGTTTATTTTTACATTCCAGCAATACCACCCCAGACCTCCATGTTTCATTCCACATATGGGTGATAGGACACATCCCAACCTGGAACTTTGTTATTGCTGCATGGACATTTGGAATGCATAGGAATCATTCAGTTTCAACAAGAATGAAGATTTTTTTTAAATGTAGGCTTAGTGTAGAAGTTACAATTGATTCTTATATTTAAGCTTTTCTCTATTCAAACTTCATAACTTCAATTTAGAAATGTTGTCATATCCTATTCTTAGCATTTTTCCACATATTGGTATCCATAAAAATGAATGAACTAAAAGGTGTTTATACTGTTAGTAGCTTCCTGGGGTTCATGTGAAATGTCATGTGCCTTCCCTATAGATTTATATCTGAGCAGGCACAGAATGCATAGCGTATAACTAAAGGAGTAGTTTGCACAATTTTGACATGTACAGTGAGGACAGCATCCAATAAGAAGGATAATAACACTGGCACTTTTCTTTTTTCACTCCCATTAGGGAATATCTACTTTATTTTTCAACCGAGAGCAATCCCTTGTAGGCAACTTATACAAAATGGCAATGGTGATGCTCAGCTGATGCAAAAAACAGTTAAATACAATCCAGACAGTAATCTTCTTATTATTACTTAAAGAGTACCTATCTCCTCCAAACAAACACACAAAATATAATAGTAAATTAAATTATAAGACTTTTTTCCAATACATGTCATTAGCAATGCAGAGGGCTCATGTCATTATTACAGTGGAATAGATTTTGCTTTTGTATGTAGAAGGGATTCTTTCTGTTGAGCTATACCACCAGAGCAGGGGGAGCTAAGGACATAGCTGCTACATACAGTACAACAGGCACAGCTCACTGAGGACATAGTGTGACAGGGTTTTTAGTCATCTACATTACACTGCTGCTAGTGTTATACCCATCACAGACATAGCAGCCCAGAGACAATCAGTGGGCACAGGATGTTGATGTAGACTTACAGGCTCCCCCCTACACAGTGGACTCTTCCCTCTGAGAGGGGATGGTCATCCATCAAGCTGTCAGGTGCCGACTTGGCCCGACTTCAGAGCTGTCTTAAAGGGCCAGCGCTTTTTTAAAAAACAGAATTACAGGTGAAATGCTTTGATTTTCCTAATGAAGCACATTTAAGGAAGTGTTTGTATTTTAGTCTCCTGTTATTTCATGAGGTTTCCCTGGAGGTGATAGGTACTCTTTAAGTTGTAAAGTCATTAAAATGCAGCACCAACAAGAGGAATAATGTTCTTGCCATTTTGTGTGCAAGAATAAAAAAAACCTCATATTTTAGGCACTCTTTACACTTCCGTTCTGAACCTTTTTTGCAAGATCCATCAAAAATGATAGAAAAATAGTGCAGTATATTGCTCTATTTTTTTTAAGTAAAATGACAGACACCAAGGTGGAAACCCGAAGGATCTGTTGTAGTCAATAGTCGGGTGCCGTTAATGTCTGTTGTAAAACGGATCCGGTTCCACCACTGTAACAAAGGTTCTAAACGAAACTTGCAGATGTGAACCAGGCCTTAAAAAGAACCTGTCACAGAGATTATGCCCCCCCCCCCCTTGCTGAGGACAGCCCAAGCTAGTGTCAGACATGCTGTTCCCAGCGCTGTGTCCCTTATTCTGTAAGATGCTGTAGTTTTCGAGTATTTAGTGCTCAAATCTGCCCTTTTTTTAGCCAGAAAAGAGTCAAACAAAGAGTCAGTTTTTTTTTCAAACCCCGCCCACCTGAGGCTAGCCCCGCCCACCTCAACCGATAAACCTATTACTTTGAATAGGTAGAAACATGTGAATAACTGCCAGGTGGGCGAATCTATCCTTTGGTGGGTGGGGCTAACACCTGCTCATGAATAATATTTGAGCATTAAATACTCTAAAGCTACAGCATCTTACAGAATAAGGGACACAGCGCTGGAAACAGCAGGTCTGACACTAACTTATGCTGTCCTCAGCAAGGGGGGCATAACCTATGTGACAGGTTCTCTTTAAATCAGGTCGCTCCAGTGCCGCCCTGGCCAATGACATCATTGTTCATTTTTCATGGAACTTTGCAGCTATCCACAGGCTCGATACTTGGCTGTGGCCTTTTTTGTCACTGTGGGTTGAGCACTAAGGGTGACGTATGATTTTTGGCGTTTAAACGCCTATTTTTGCGCACATATTAATAGTGTAGAATGCACCTGATTTATTAACCCGCTCTACTGCAAGTCATAAATCAGGTGCATTATAGTGCTAAGACGACAGTTCTGGCTCAGGTAAACCACTTTGAAAGTGGTATACCTGTTCCAGCAGTAATGTGCCTAGAATTGCCGTACTGAAGCTATAAATCTATAGCTTTATACGGTTCTAGTATGCCCCGCCTCCCGTTCGCCCCCCAAAATTAGACGCATTACAAAGTGCCGCGGGTGCACTGTAATGCGCCTGATATTCGCGTGCAGGCAATTTAAATCTATTGCGAATGTGGCTGTGTCTGATATTGGGCTGAAAAGACGCCAGACACAGCCCCGTTCATACATGTTGCCCTAAAAGTATTGTAATCAGCAGACGGACCAAGAGCAGCAGTGGCGCTGGAATGAGTGGGTTTGAAAGGTGAGCTTTTTTCTCTATAGCATCACCAACTGACTCACAGGCATTTCTTTTAGAAATGGAAACCTATTTAAGGCCTTTTAGATCTCTACTCTGGCTCATAGAGAGGGGTGAAATTCATAAAATGGTGGAAAGGGAAGAATAGGGGAATTAAAGTCACTGTACACAAAATATACAATTCTATTTTAATCATTAAGCAATGCTGCATCTGCAACTACAATCTAATAGGACCTTCTGGAATAGCTCTTTATGAATGTGTTTTAATTGTCCATGGCTGTACAAGGAATGCAAATTTGTGTTAAATACAGTTCAAGCAATATTATCTCTTTTTTAAAATTTTTAAATAATCAGTTCTATTTTAAGTCTTTACTTAGTGGTTCTTTTTGAATTGATTTGTCAACCAATGTCTAAATGAGTGAATGAATTGTTAAATGCTATCATATTAAGAGACAGATGCTGTTACCTTCCTTAACAGAAAATATTGCTATTATTTACAGATCTTTATTCCTGAACTATATTTTTATAGGCACATTCCAATGTTTTGTTGCAATCACAATTAACAGTGAGGGTTTTTGTTTAAAAACTTTTTTAAATATATATTATATATATATATATATATATATATATAAATATATATATATATATATATATATATATATATATATATATATATATATATATATATAAATCACTGTCTAAATGAAGACATCAGATATACAGTTAGGTCCATATATATTTGAATACTGATACAAACTTTGTTTTTTTGTACCCGTTTTAGTTATATAATGGACATGGGCATAAAGTCCAGACTTTCAGCTTTCATTTGAGGGTATCCTTAACATGTGCCACTCTGTTTTTAAAGGGACGAAAAGTAATTGGACAAATTAAATAATTGTAAATAAAAATCTTGAACTCATGGACATCATCAGAAGCTGTGGTACAGCTTATGATCCAAAGCATACCACATCGTCTGTAAAACACGACAGAGACAGTGTGATGGCTTGGGCATGTATGACTGGCAGTGGCAGTGGGTCACTAGCTTTTGTTAATGATTTGACACAGGACAGAAACAGCTAGATGAATTCTGAGTTATTCAGAGACATACTGTGTACTTAAATCCAGCCAAATCCAGCCAAACTCATTGGTCAATGACCCAAAACATAAAGCCAAAGCAACCCGGGAGTTTATTAAAGCAAAGAAGTGGAATATTCTTGAATGACCAAGTCAGTCACCTGATCCCAACCCAATTGAGAATGCATTTCACTTGTTAAAGACTAAACTTCAGACAGAAAGGCCCACAAACAAACATCAACTGAAAACCGCTTCAGTAAAGGCCTGGGAGAGCATTAAAAAGGGGGAAACACAGCGTCTGGTGATATCCATGAGTTCGAGACTTTAGACAGTCATTGCCAACAAAGGGTTTTTAACCAAGTATTAGAAATTAACATTTTATTTACAATTATTTAATTTGTCCAATTACTTTTGGGCCCTTTAAAAACAGGCTGAAAGTCCTAAACCCTTCATCCAATTATATTGTCAATACCCTCAAATGAAGGCTGAAAATCTGGACTTTATGTCCATGTCCATTATGGGCGACACGTTTGACCAGGGCTGCGCCAGATATCTGGCGTCTTTTCAGCCCGATATCTGGAGCACTAGAACCACATGAAGCTATAGATTTATAGCTTCACTACGGCCTTACTCGGCACATTGCTGCTGGAACAGGTATGCCACTTTCAAAGTGGTATACCTGATCCAGAAATGGCTTACAAGCGCTAGCATGCGCCTGATTTATGACCCGCTGTAGAGCAGGTTCATAAATCAGGGGCATTCTATGCCATTATTATGCGCATAAAACTTGGCATTAACACGCCAAATTTTATGCATGTCGCTCCATGTAACTATAATTTGAATATGTTTCAGTAAACAGGTACAAAAAACAAAATTTGTTTCAGTGTCCAAATATATATGGATCTAACTGTATGTTCAATATTTTCCATTTTACCCCCCAAAATGTCTCTACTTTTTAGCACCTCTATTCTATTAAGATTATTAGTACCGTAGTATAATGTTGTACCATGTTAGCCATAGGAAGCAGTAGAAGAGTGAAGAAATCAGACAGGGCCATCTTAACAGCATTAACAACATTTCTCTCAATGGGGTCTAGCGGTGCAGTGACGGTAAGACCCCTTTTCATTTCAGGAGTGATGTCACCTGAGGTCACATTATTCTTGCAGGATAATGAAACTGAAATTTGACACGATGTGCCTGCCTACTCTACAGGATCTTGCTAGGCCTTAGATTACTGCTGCCCTGGCTGCCTGCCCCTCTGTCTGGGGGTGATCAGTGGTGGAACATGTTAAGCACTTGTGAAGATACAAGAAATTCTAATGCCTGTACCTGCAAGTGTGTATCACGGTCCACAACGCAGTCCCCGGTCCGGTCCAGTGACATTTCTGTGTCCTTGTTGCAGCCTCTGACCCCCCTCTCAGTTTGCACTCACCTCTTCTAGCTCCTGTTCAGCCTCCATTTATTGCTGGAATCCTGCGTGAGGTAATATATAGTATAGGTTCCCATCTGAATTGAGGTCACCTTGCCATTGTTAGATGGGCATTTACAGTTTTGATCTAAAATGTACACTAAAAACCTCAAAATTTTTATATATTCCAAAGTAGCAGAAATGCTTTTCCAAAAAATTCCTATGTCTCCTTTGACTGTTTTTTAATGCTTGAAGAGTACTGCTGATATTGTGTTGTGTTATAATAATAATCTTTAATTATATAGTGCCAACATATTCCGCAGCACTTTACGATTTGGAGGGTGTAGGTGTAGACAAAAAAAAACCCATACATTTCCCAATGAAAAGCTACTTACAGATGAGACACAAAGTGAGAGGGCCCTGCTCGCAAGAGCTTACAATCTATTAGGGTGTACGGGTGAGATGAAGGGTAAGAAGTGCTAGATTTACAATGGTCCAGCCATGTGACATAAATATGGGGTTGTTATACGTAGAATTCGGATGAACCTGCCACCCAGACAGTACATCTATATACAGTTAAGTGCCGAAAATGAGTGCGCTGACGGGTGAGGGGGGGAGGGGGAGGGATAGGCATTAGGGATTCTGGTTGGCCAGAGAGAGAAGATGTATTCTCAGGGCCCTCTTAAAGCTATGAGAGTTCTGAGTGTGCCTGATCGCCCATGGTAGCATGTTCCAGAGAACTGGTGCTGCACGTGTGAAGTCTTGGAGACGAGCATGGGAGGTTTTGATGATTGAGGAATGTAATTTGATATCATCAGCAGAGTGGAGAGCACGGGTAGGGTGTTAGACAGAGATGAGGGAGGAGATGTAGGGGGGTGCAGCGCTGTGGAGAGCTTTATGGGTGAGTGTGATGAGTTTATATTGTATCCTGTACTGAATGGGCAGCCAGTGCAGTGACTGACAAAGGGTAGAGGCATCAGTGTGGCGGCTGGAACAAAAGACAAGCCTGGCTGCTGCATTCAGGACAGATTGGAGACGGGAGAGTTTGCAGAGTGGGAGACCGATAAGCAAGGAGTTACAGTAATCAAGACGAGAAAGAATAAGAGTAACAATGAGAGTTTGAGTTCTTTTCACAGTGAAAAAAGGATGGATTCTGGAGATGTTCTTGAGGTGCAGGTGACAGGAGCGGGCAAGGGATTGGATATAGGGAGTGAAAGACAGATCGGAATCTAGTATAACCCCCAGACAGCGGGCCTGCTGCCTAGGAGTTATGGTGGTGCCACACACTGAGACAGAAAGGGCAGGGTAAGGTCTGTTAGTAGATGGTGGGATGACTAGAAGTTCAGTTTTAGTGAGGTTTAGTTTGAGCTAGAGGGAGGACATGATGTCTGAGACAGCGGACAGACTGTCACTGGTGTTTTGTAGCAGGGCAGGAGTGATGTCCCGGGAGGAGGTGTATAGTTGAGTGTCATCCGCGTAGAGATGGTACTGGAAGCCAAATCTGCTGTTTGTTTGTCCAATGGGGGCTGTGTAGATAGAAAAGAGGAGAGGACCTAGAACTGATCCCTGTGGAACCCCAACAGCAAGAGGAAGAGGAGAGGAGGTAGAACCTGCAAATGAGACACTGAAGGAGCGGTCAAAGAGGTAGGATGAGAACCAAGCGAGAGCGGTTTCCTGGAGGCCTATGGCACTGAGCATGCTGAGGAAAAGGTGGTGATCAACAGTGTCAAAAGCTGCAGAGAGATCCAGAAGAAGCAACAACGAGTAGTTGCCCTCTGATTTAGCAGTGAGGAGATCATTGGAGACTTTAGTTAGAGCAGTTTTTGTGAGTGTAGGGTGCGGAAACCAGATTGTAGAGGATCGAGAAGAGAGTTAGCAGAGAGATAGCAGATTAGGCGAGAGTAGACCAAGCGTTGTGTTTGTATTGTTCCTGCATCCTTATGTCTTACACTTTGGCTGTCATCGCGAGCAGCCGCGACAGGGGTAGTGACCTGGGAATCCTCCGCAACCAAGTCCATCCCGCCTTGCAGCGGGCTCTGATGAATACTGGGGAGCTCCTTAAACTCCACTCCTTGGCTGGTCTACACCATCTCTCTTGGTGACACAGAGGATCCACATACCCAGCTCCTGTTACAGTGTTCAAAACATAGGTGGGTAAATCCTATGCCTGCTACTGTAACAATATATGTAAATATAATGGGTTAAAGTATTCCACATTCACTCTTACATACAAATTTCATAAAGGTCAAAAGCTAGTTGGGGGCACTCCAAAATCACACATGCACAAAAAAATGTTGGCAGTTACCAACAATGAGGGTTTTTTTTTCAGCCCGTTCAAATACACATAGGTACAAAGCATCTAGCACACTGGCATTCAAATGGTTAACACAGCTGGGCTGTACTTTAACTCTTTCAGGTTGAGGGTATGGAAGCTAAGAATAAACATATTCATTTTAAACGGGTTTTCCTGTTTCATTGATTAGCTTTAAGCAGGTAAATAAAGACTATTACCAAGTACACTGCTTTTCTGATTTGTATTCACTTTAGAGTTAGAACTGTATGTTATCGCCTGCTTTTGCACACAAGCTTCCTTAGTTACTGGCTACCTCTGTCCTTACGGGCTGAAACAGTGGTAGGGATGGTGAGGTCACTCCCTTCTGTGTTTCTTATCTTGACCTGAGCTTATTTACTGTCAAGCTTTAACCCTTTAGAACTCCTATAGCTTTGTGCACTATAATTTAAAGACATTCTTCACTCATGTACCTACAACAGGATCAGCTAGGAACAGAAGATCTGAAGATCTGATGTCAGTCACTGCTATAGAACCACCCACAACCTAACCAGGAAGCATGAGTCTGAAGCTGTTGTTGACTCTGTAAAACAGCATGGTTTGAGATGGTTAAGGTTTAATATATGACAACACAGTGCTTTCAAAATGAACGAAAATTATGTAATAACAAATGTAAACAGCAGAAGGTTGGGACTACAATCTTTGTTACATCTTCTATTTCTGATCTCTAACTTTTGTTACAAGATTTTTCATAGGGTTGTAGCTAAACTCCTCAACTCCTGTCCTTCTCAAGTCACAGAAGGATGGCTAATTGTTCTAGGAAATACAGTAATTGTAGCTTATTTAAAAAGCTGCTGGAAGCTGGAAATCACTTATCCCCATGTTTTTCCATGTTTGACAATGCTGTCAGTGCAAATTGCAATGTATGCCATCCTTGACAACATTTTGAGGGAGCATATGCTGTGCAAATGTGTGCAAAAGCACATTTGAACCCCGGACCCGGATCAAAAAGGCAAGGGGCCAAAATGAGATCCTGCCAATTTGGGAAAGCGAGCCGGCTCCCCAAGAGCAATCACTCGCAGGTTAGATGCTGGGGGGTGGTGCATGGAGGTGAGGAACATAAGGCAGCTAGATGGGTAACAGTAAAAAAGAAGGGCAGAGGGAAGAGTGTCGGGAGGCTATCCTAAACTGGTACACCCCCCAAAAAATTTTCAAGATTTGGGGGATGAGGGGGATGTCGGTTCAGAAATAGCATTTCTGCAGCAAAACACTCCCCTGTCTGCTCCTAAAATGGGGAAAAGGAGTGCAGGTCAGGGTAACAGGGGCTAGTAGTCGGGGGGTCAATTATGGGCACAACAAGGCAATCTCCCAAAGACCGGGGGTCGAACAGTGTGTTGTTTCCTGGGGGCCCGGGGTTTGACATATCGCGGATCGGGTTTTACGATTTGGGTGGGGTGGGTGGAATCCCGCGTCATGGTCCACATTGGCACCAATGCAAAGTTAGAGGGAGGTGGGTTCCTTAAAAACGATTTCAGGGACTTTGGCCCAAAAAATAGGGGAAGGACCCCCAAGGTAATATTTTCAGAAATATTACCTGTTCCAGAGCCACACCAGAAGGCAGGGGGTTAGAGAAGTGAAAAAGTGGCTCAAAAAATTTGGGGTAGAAAGGGGATTTGGGTTTTTTGGGGAACTGGGGTGACTTTGTTTGGTCGACTTAGCAAGGGATGGGCTGCACCTAAAAGGGGAGGGGGCGCTGTATTTGGGGGGCAAAATGGCCAGGAAGTTGGAGGGAAATTTAAATAGGGACTGGGGGGAGGGTAACAACTTTAGCAGCGGGGTAGTGAAGATAGAGAGTGGGAATTGGAATTTAAAAAAAGGGGGGGGAGTGGAGGGGGGGGGTGGTAGAAAAAAAAA